>DWLS01007722.1:0-10488 GCA_018246255.1 Pachliopta kotzebuea | reverse complement strand
CATCATCGACCACATCTTCACTTATCACCAGGTGGGATCGTGGTCAAGCATTAACCTATACATACGTAAAAAAAAAAGACTCCTACATGGAGGAGATGAAAACAGATACCATACATACCGTCTGTTGTCATGATCGTCATGCCAATCGCATGAAGTCCACAGCTGGACTTAAGTTTCTTGTAGTCGACAAAATACGTTCTTGTGCTTTTTGTGACCCTTCTGATGTAGTTTATTTTCCTAGTAAAGTGTTTATCAATGCTGCTCTTTATGGTGCTGGGTCTTAAATTTTAAGCTCTTATTTCCACACCTTGTAAATCAGTACCATATCGATAACTCATGTTATTCTTCGGATCTTCTCATTTCTGGTCTTTTTTCGATATCATCGTAAAGCATCACTTGTTTTGTGATTGAAATTTCTTATGGATCCCATAATTAGTCATAAAGTTTCGGTTATCATTGTTGATTCTCCGGACTAGATAAAGCTCTTGTACGATATATTAATATTTAATATTCTACAAAATAATAAATCGATGACTTTTAAGTATGTACATTTAATATAGATATCGATTAATATTAATGATAAAAAATATTTTTAAATGATTGGACATAGAATTTAGACAGAGAATTTTTAGTCTGTTGCTTATAAGACTATAAAATTAACATTAAGAATTGGTGTCCCACGATCCCACGCAACAACTCAGGGGACCCAAACCAACCCCACCTGCTCGCGGTGCACCCTGTTAATCAACAAACGAGGATCTGGCTCCCCATCAACCCGCATTGGGCCAAAATGGTGGGAGATGGCCCAAATCAACCATTATTAGGAAAGGCTTATGTTGACGTCTACCGGCTGATAATGAATTAATTATACTAATTATTATTTTTATCCCGGTACAAATCTCATAAGTACTGTAATTCTTTAATATTTTTTAAAACAAAATTATTACAACTACAGTTAAATTATAAAGAACTTCATAACACTGTGTTTTCTCACTAGTGGAAGTATGGATCTCTCTGAAGGTCCGCAATGCACTACTCTGGCCAAGTGCGGGTAGGACGAAGCAGTACTTTGTTTGCATTGAATTATTGACTACATTTACAAGTAGTTGTTTATTGAACTCATAAATGTTTTGAACCAATACAGAACGTACGAAATCATGCACCGCCACGCATTCGTACTAATCATGGACCATTTAGTAATCGAAGCTGAGCGGTTACGAGCGGTTACTGGTGGTTAAGTTAATGGTTATGGATTCGAAGGCAGGACTAGCAGGTAACTCGATCGTTAGACGTGGCAGGGTCGCATTATCGTAAAGCTGTTGGACGCCTAAAACTAATGTTATTGCCGCTGTATGAACGCACTAATAGTGAACTTCGTACGCTTCTTAGATTACTTTCTCATGTTCAGGCTTCAACAAAAATTGCTCAAAGTCACAATTATATACTAATGGTCGCTTAGTTAAATTAAACTTTATAAATTTTATCGCATTCACTTAATTATTTTTTTACAAGTGCTTTGCAGCAGTCATGTTTACGAGGAAACTGAAATCAATTCAATGACTGTTCTGAATTATTCTATTACATACGATATGATAAACTTATATCCTTGACAAAGTACATCGATTCCTATCAAGGATGATCCTCGTGAATACTAAAATTAAAAAACATCCAATTTCCAATGTTTGACTAATGCTGATGATGCGAGGTATCATTATTAACAAACACCAAGCACACCATTTGAAGACTTCAAGATATAGAAAGCTATGTACATTGAAAAGTAAACAATAATTGAAGAGCTGTAGGTACTCCGTCATGACTATGAGATCAGATCATCTGATGGTATGTGATACACTTGCTCATAACAACGGTTCTAGTCAAGATGGTATACACAGCACTGCATTACGCTCTTCGCCTTGAAACTTAAGATGTTGAATCTCGTTTTCACACTTGATTCAGCTGTTTTTTAACAGAAATTTACTGTTTGCTAGTAGGAACAGGATATTGCAATAATAAGTAAATAGATATATTACAACAAAGGACAGCTATAATATATATATATTCACTAAATAAATTCTTACCATCATCCTAGAATTGACTGAGAGAAAAGGCCTCTAAGTATAATGGCTTCTTTATAATGCTTCTGATTACTTTTTAAAAAAATAATGTATTTGTTACAGATAAAATAGCTGAAGGACTTTAAAGGACTATAGGTAAACACATCTGTTAATACTACATTTAAAATACCTTAAAGCGCATATCAGAGTAATGTACAATTAACATCTTATGTCTTAAAACGATCAGCGCAAAGTTGTGCAGTGTATATGATCCTAACAAATAAAAAAAAAATCATTAAAATCTGCCAAGAATTGGAATTACTAAAGTTCAATGCCGTAATACTATAAGTTGACAAGCGCAAGCCTTTGTCAGTTCGCCTTAAATCGGCTTATGAGTGAATCCTGCAGTAAGTTACCCTCAAGTTAAATCGAAAACGGCTTAACTTTTGAAGTAAAAATTAAATTGCGTCATAAATTAAAACTGTTTTGAATTAATTGCTACTAGACAATTAAACTACATTTAAAAGAAGACAGCGGTGAATAAAAAAAACGTAAACACAAGACATCAAGGAGATACTTTTTTACAACTGTACTATTTCTGCCATTAAATAATAATACACAAACTTTACTATGTTCCGATTTAGAAGCGCTGTAGCGAATGAAGTTACTAGAGTAACGAGATTTCTTTTGCCTAAATATGACCATCACAGTTTTATTTGGCGAATGTATCACTTAAAAATATACCATACTTTTTCGTTGTTTACTTGAGAATAACTTAAAAACGAATTGTAAAATTATAAGTGTTTTGGCCGCTAAAGGTTTTACTTATTTCCAGAAAGAATCATTTTTTATTATAATTGGTTGAACGAAGCAGCTGCTATTATTTGACCCGTAACAATGAACCCATACATCATGCAATTTTTCTATGTGTGGTAGTAGAATAGATGAATACTGGTAGTAATATTTTAAAAGAAATAAAAACACGAGTTTACTACTACAGTAAGAAACATTAGATAAAATGTCTCGTTAGGATTTTTAAAATTGATTAAAGCTTTTATTCATAGGAGTAATAAACATCACTGATAGATGATGATCTCTTACAAATCCTTTGTAAACAACTAAGCAGTTTATTGTTATATACAACCATAGCGACTTTTCCTCGTGTAATGGTACAGAATAAACCGTGAGCAGTTCGATTTCATGGATAAATAATCATGCCGTTAATCTTCTTCCAGTTTATTATCTCCAATCTGTCAAACACAGTATCAAAACACCTTTGTTTAAGAGATAACAACATTCGTAGTGCAATCAAATAGATAAGGGAATAAGGAAAATGTTAAAACGTTTTCATTTGAATAAATACTCGACTCGTATCGTAAAGGTTATCTATTTATCTGTGTATTAGTAATAATTTAAATTTTTTAATGACACACTTTTCTTCATTATCATATTAGAATAGAAGCTATTAAAACTGTGCCATATAGTCATCGAACCAGACTCAGGTCTATGTTTTACTAACTAGGCGATAAACCGTTTATTTGCTAAGGTTTATTTTTACCAATTCAGTTAATGAGAGTTTTAAAGCCGGAGAAGAAATAGATATATTTACCTGCCTATTTCAAACAGTGCTAATTTTAATCTTACTGTTAATAGCCTTCAGTGATACTACAGGGCGCTTATTTGCAATTGCGCATGTGCAGTAGCAAAACTTTTATCGCTGTTTAACAACAATATTAATTTTATTGTTGAGATACCAAATATACTAATAAAAAATACTAACATTTAAATTCAAGGACGTGAAACTGGACTCTTTTTTTATAGCTAAACAAAACTGTTGCGGATATCGTTAACTTTGAACATAGTTTAAGAGTTTTTTAACATACTACTCGTCTTATTTAAAAGGAAATCTTCAACACAGTAACAATCCGCTGAGAATGCAAACAGTTCATAATATATCACGTTAAGGAGGGGGAGAGGAGTTGTTTTTATCCAGCTAAAGCAACATCCTTACCGAGATGAAATAATTTAATCCTTACAATATAATACGGTTAAGGAAATTGTTAAAGTGCCGATGGGTGTGCGCGGTAAAAAATTGCGCGATTCCCGCATTCATTACTTGAATAATTACGCGTTTCCCATGTTGGTGTCGACACGTTTTTACATGGCGGACTGGGTATGGAGGAATGCATGCTTTATTGCGAGCTGGGTGACAGCCGATGCCTTCTCCGTAGACCCGGGGACTCTGATGCCCAAGAACTACCTCGGCAAGAAGCTGAACTTTAACTGTTATCAGTCAGATTTTTTATTTATCCGCACTGAGCAATCATTTAATCTTTATATCACGACAGCTGGAACACAATGCTGTAAGTAGCTCGGTATCGAATCAAGATCCTTCGTATTATAGCAGACGATTACCCCTGAGCTGGCGAGCCAAGTTGCGTTTAATGTGCTCAGGTAATGAAATAACAAATTGAAAGCATCATTTGGACCACATTAATGGCACTATCTGATATGTTTATGGTTTATCGCTTATTGATAAACATAACGTTACAATTACAACTATTTATAAATTTATGAGATAGAGGGTAAAAAGGTTATAATGAAAAGGGCAGGAAAAGAGTAAAGCTACATACCTATTTATTTGTACTGCGAAATGATATAAGGAATATATAACGGATGGTACTTAATATGATATGATAAAGAAATTTCAGGATATTTATACAGCATTACATTGCACTTGCCACTTACAGGTATAAAATGCTCCTGAAAGAGAACATTGCCGTAGTTCTGTAATAAAGGTAGCAAAGAAGATATCTTTCTCCCTGGAATTAATTCCTCGTTAGTTGCTATTTACTATACTTATAAACGTGAGGGATATTGTATACTATTTTCTGAATGATTGTTTATAAGGTATATAAAGCAATATTTTCTTATACCTACAATAGAGCATTACCTGACCTTGATTTCACATCATCACTGGTGGTAGGTCTCCGTTATCGGAGACTGTCTAGGAAGGTACCACCGCAGCTCCTGTTGCAGCCGACAAATATTAATGTGCTAACGTTTCTGTGTTCTGATTTGAAAGGTGTTGCATGTTAGTGAAATTACTGGGGTAACGAGACTTAACACCTTATACCTTAAGGCGACGAACGCAATGTAGTTATATGTATGCCATCTTTTCCAGCATCAAGTTTTATGAACATGCGTATCACATACCATTAGGCGAACACATTGCACGTTTCTTCACCTACTTGCTTAAAAAAACACAGGTTAGCTTACTTTTAAATTTACAACATAAATGAGGTGGCTGGCAGTTGTAGAAACTTATACCAACCATAATTCTGAGAACTTCCTATTAATAGCCAGTTAAAAAATAACGATAACAGCTCATTACTTATTAACATTAATATACAAACAACCTCTCATTAGTCGGAGGATATCCTAAATTAGTATCCACGTCCAACGGAACATAAAAACTAGGGATCGTGAAAAGGAATCAACATAACATAACACATAAGCGATGCTTAGCGCTAAGTTAGCTCCCAGTTCACACTTAACCGTGTATCAATACGGCTATAACGTCTCTATTCAAGCACTTTTTATTAAATCATTTCCTGTATATACATACCAAAAGTGCTTAAGCCAGAGCTTTTTACACCCTTACCTAATTCGGTTTAATTTATTACTTTGAATGTTAATCACCTGTTAGTTTGTCCATTAAAATATTTTTGGTCAATTAAGCTGGTATCAGAAGCAAATATAAAAAAGCATCATAGTTTTTTTAATTAAAAGAGATCAGGAATCTCTTACAAAGAGACTCTAACAACTGTACGTAGTACTTCATGGAAATAGTTATCTAATTACAACAGGACATTATTTCAGTTTAAAACAGCATCTTTTTGTTACACTTTTCATTATTTTTTATTTAAATCTAAATAAATATTGAATGTTACTTAAGTCAATAAGCATTAACTTACGTTAGTTTACTTATTATTATCGTTAAACTAAAACCAAAAATATGTCCCTTCTCTGTAAAGAAGAAAGTAATCACATTGGAGCAGAAATTATAATTTAGTTTAAAATTCAATTTGCAGAAGGTCTTATTGTAAATAAAAGTCTTCGTTAAGCTTTATTTATTATTATGCTTTATATATTATTTACTATTGAATGTTGATTCAATCGTTTTAGAGGTCACATGCAACTAATGACTATATAGTTAATAATGTTCCTATCTTTAGTACCTAAGTTCAGCTATGGACGACAGTAGGCTGATATTAAGATCATGATGAATACAATTAATATAATAATATCCTTTTAATACTAATAACAGTATAACAAAACAGATAAAGCTCCTTGTTATCAGCATTCGTAGCTTCGTATTTCACTATATTTAAACAAACCTCATTATATTTTAAAAGTTCCGACGACATTTTAATACGTCAGTTATCCGGTTAAAAAAAGAAACTTTCAATCAATATTACAAAATAGACTTTGGTTTCTAAGCAATAAGATACAAATTAACCTGGCGTTCAGTAATCTGAGAAGGTTCTGTCATCAATTGATACAGAAAACAATAAGCACTCCATCACGAACTGTCAACTTCTTAAAAAACATGTTCAGATATAAATGTAAGACGGAAACAGATGGACTACGAAAACCTACTTACAATAAAAGTACTTTAATGTCATTATAATTAAAGAGACTAAACTTCTTTTCTTTTATCTCCTTCGTACATATACTTTACTTTAATTTAAATGTTTTGTGACAATCAATTGGATCATTTGAAAATTCTTTCCAACGTTAAATCATACCTATCTATATTTATATATAGGTCTGTCTTTTTTAAAGAAAATCATCACTCTTAATTAATACGCTTGTGGTCAAAAGTTTGAGACATGTCACATATAAGACCACAAAATATTTATCATTTAAATAGTAGGATCAAACAACCTATCGTATGTATGACCGAAAAGAGTATACCTGTAAATTAGTAAGATCAAAGATACTATGTTCAATTTAAGTTCATCGCTATATAAAATTCTGGAAATTGACTCCGTTGTTTGATTACTTTCTAACGCGCCGTAATAAGGTGGTATAAGATCCTTTATATTTAAATGCGGACCTTTGGGTCTGTTTAAATAAGCATTGGCTACGTCACAGTCCATCTGATAGACCGTTTTGGTGCCAACAATAGTCGGCGGTGCGAATGCGGCCCTTTGATTTAACACGCTGAGAACATTGCCTGAAATTGCTCGGCCGTGTAAGGGTGTGGCGGTTTTAGCCCACCTGCACACAGTAACATCGATTATTATATATTATAATGATTTAATTAATAATGTTATTTAAATGTTAATTTAATTATGTATATCTTACGTATACATTTTTCGAAGATTTGTCTGTAGTCACTCAAAACTTATGATTGTAGGGAAGGCACTGCCTTCCGCAACACAGCGAAAGATAATGCAAAGAAAAGCAAAAGGCAGGGATTCTATCAACTACGAAATGTATTATTCTTTACTAAAGATTTTTAAATTTTTCATTATTAACCGAAAATATTTATTTTGGAAATAACTGAACTTTATTAGTGAAAATATTTTCATTTAACATCCTTATTACAAACCGATAAAGGTCATTTCATTTCTCCACGCGTTGATCCCTTGCTGTCTATATTCATACTCTTTCTCTTTTATCATTATTTATACTGTTTTTCTTTTTGTTTATTTATTAAAATTTAAATAACCAATATATAGAATGAAACTGTCAGCTCAATTCGTGTCTGTGGAAAGCCTAACAATATGCAATAGGACGACAAATGTTCAAGATAGCAAAGCGATATGGCACGAGGTGCGATTTTAAGCACAATACGCCTTCGGTATTTTACCAGCGGTAGAAATTTCGTAACAGGCCGGACAATGAGAGAATTTCATGCTGAAACTCGTCTGAAGGGAGAAAGTTGGCTCTTGAATACACAATCGATTGGACAGAACCGAGTTCAAAGGTGTATAAAGATGGTGACACACCTGACCCAAATTACTTAAATATTTCTATTAGTTTTATTTCTTCATGAATGTGAATCTCTAGACTAAGGACACTGCTGTACTACGGACACTGCTCCGCTTTGTCTTTGTCGCTAAAAGAGATAAAAAATTAATCTAATAAATCACGATACCCTAAAGTATCCAAGGGGCAATGCACTTACACCTGCTTCTTATAAACAAGTCAAAAAGATAAAGCAATAATCGGCTTGCTCGAATCGCTCTAATATCGCATGTTGATGCTATCGCTTTAGAGCCAAACGAGCGTGTCCCAGCTGGGAACGACAGTATTAACTTATTTAATGCTATACAAGGGAATGTATACCTTAAGAAAAAAAATCCTAAAGATTATATTTGATTAGATATATTTCAAAGGACATTTTTAGGTACCGAAACTTAATTTTTCTCTGATTCCACTTTTCTTCTTCGTCTGATTCCACTTTTTATACAAGGGTCCTAACGAAGTTATAATTTTGAAAAATTTTACATTAAGAGAACATTGAATTTCGGTGAAAAATGTATTATTAATAAATTTGATCTTGCATGGAAATACAAAGGGCGGACCTAATGTCTAGGTGGAATTCTCGGTTAATCAACACTGAGAGACAGAGGGAAATAAGTTAAAGAGAAATAAGTTCTATCTTAATCATTAGAAAATAGCAACTAGTATATGTATTAGTAAACCGATCTACAGCGTAAGTATACAAAAATAATTACATGTAAATATGTCATGAAATTTCCAAGTATTTTATTATATTACTGAGTAATAAAGGTTGAGAATCACTGGTCCACAGAACGAATCTCTGTCCATCGGAGAATAAGCATAGCTATTAGTTAGCTGGCCTCAAACATAATCGCAGTTGACAGGCCTCAATAAACGACGCTAAGTGCAGCGGGCAGCGTGCAGCGTGCGCGGGCGCAGCACCGCCGATTGCAGCCGATACCATGATTAATTGCGCTTATTATTGCTAATGCGTATTTATATCGGATAGTACTTTCTATTATAGTACTCAAACGTACCGCCTGATGTTCCTAAAGATTTATTTAATTATCTTTACTGGTAACCTATATCTGCTAAACATCCGACCTACCTACGAATTACACACAGAATTTGCAAAGTATATATAATAGTAAAGTTACAGTTTTCTTTATGTTATTTAAAACAGAATATATATAACAAAAACATAGTGTATATTAATTTAATTTTCATGGTAAAAGTAATTGTATAATAAAAATTATTTAAAGGTTAGAAACAAAGGAAGAGAATGAAATTTTTTTTACATAATAACAAATCGTTATTATCTTAAAATAAAGTTTTTTGCCAATTGCTCGTAATTTATATTATTAATATGAGAAGAAGAAAGATTAGAGAATAGAGTTTTTAACAATAGGCATATTAATGTCAATGATGAACGTCTAGGTAGGAAGTATTACACTGCCTATTACTGCCGACAGATAGTAGTGTGTAAATGTTACTGCATGCTGATTTGAAGGATGTTGTAACTAAAAAAATTACTATAGTCACGGCTTAAGTATCATTATCATCTTCAGAGAGCCTATTTACTAGTGGTAAGTCTTCGTTGCCGGAAACCATCTAGGTAAGTACTACGGCAGCTCCTTTTGTAACCGACAAACATTACAGTGTTCCGGTTTGAAGGGTGCTGTAAGCTAGTGAAATTACTGGGGTAATGAGATAACACCGTATGTCTCAAGTCGACGAGAGCAATATGGCTTTATGTATACCATTTCACCAGATTCATGTTGCTATGGGCAAGAATATCACTTACTTTCAAGTGGATTGCTTGTCTCGTCGCATTATCGTCCAATAAAAAATTTATTATGATATCAAGCAGATTCATATAAGATCGTCACCAGAATAAAGTATGGATGCATTACTTAAGTTGTATGGTACACGCTAACACTTTGCGAGTTTTTGTCGATCACTTACTATAACATAAGCTACGATATTACATGGACAATTAAGTCGCCTTATTAAGGCCACATCAACAGATATTATGGCGCGTTACATTTGTAACGTTTTTTATTTATATTTATTTCCAATGAATTGATATCTATATCGGACTGTTTAGTATAGGAAAAGGTTGTCGGGAATGTCAATTGGTTTTATCTGCAGACTATTTTATGATTTGTTACAGCCATAGTATACAGTGAGAAAAGCAATAAAAGCATTATTTAATGTGTTTGATTATATAATCTGTTAAACAAAGTCTTTTTGGATACATATAGGAATAATTTCGTTACATGAATTTCATTAAGAAACTGGACAGCTCCTTAAACATTAATGAAACTCGGATAATATATTATTTTATTTTAAGATGTGATGAGACGAGCAAGGCGTTCACCTCATAGTAAGTGATGATACGCTTACACCTAACAAC
>DWLS01007721.1:0-10489 GCA_018246255.1 Pachliopta kotzebuea | reverse complement strand
CGACCACATCTTCACTTAACACCAGGTGGGATCGTGGTCAAGCATTAAACTATACCTACGTAAAAAAAAAAATCACGTAATAGTTTTGTTATTATCATTACTCCTAACTTTATTAATGCGAATTTGTTTGTGACACTTTCGCACGTAAACCGGTGAACACATTAAGATGAATTTTAGTACTTGAGATTGATAAAACCTTGGAGACGATTATAGTACTTCTTATTGAAATTTTTGAGGAGATGGGGAGGTAAAGACTAAAGTCTGCTATATATATCATGTACGAGTTAAAGAAATAAAACTCAATTTTATTACATGCAACAGGGGTTTCACAAATACGGTTTTCATATGAGGGCGATGCCTTTGATTTGTCATTTAACACGAAACCTGACTCACTGCTGGGACTAATAGGGAAGTGAGATGTGGCTTGAATTACCGCCATGTCCCAGTAAGGTTAGCTGTCGCCCGACCTGAATAATAATTATCTGCATACATAAAATTTTATACACGCTCGTTGACAATTAGCACGGCACTTTGTTCCCAGTCAAATGTAGTATCAATAATATGAATTAAAATATATATTTTTTAAATGTTCTATACCTTAATTTTTTTTATTATCATCCGTTTCAAAAAAAATATGCAGAGGAATATATATCTATTGATTTTTTAAAAAAAAGTCTCAAGCATTGATGCTGTGTCTGGACCTTTACATGATTATCGATCAAATTATTGATTGTATATATAATAATAAAATCCTACTTAAAATATTATGACAAAAACTCTATTTTTTTTTTATTCAAGTAGGCAACACTGTACTGTTATATTAAGTTTTTATTTAATCTAATATGTACGGGACGTAATATATTAATTTATTTAAACTTCCTTTACCCAAATAAAGATTCAGAGAAAAAAATATATGTACCAGAGATACAGTAAATAAAACGGCCAACAAACTGCCACAAGGCACTCTCTTCCTGACAATCTTTTAGGACGTGAAAAAAATAGTATCGAATATATATAACGAATGATTCCACAATATACATAACCAATTAAAGTTATAGTATTTAATATAACTTTTTTATATATTTAAGAAATCGAGTATTTCAACGGAATTTTTATTTTTTCTTTTAAGTCTGCCGTCCGATGACTTGTATGTGAACGCGGTGCAGTTACCATACAAGTCGTAACCATGTACGCAATTGCAACTTACCAGTAATTCGTTATTGAACTTTCATGAAAGTAGCTGTATCCGGGAGCCGTAAAACATTTTATCAGTGACCTCAAAACTGTGGTTTTGTAAATAATGTTTTACTAATATAATAGTAACATTAAGAATTTACATTACAAAGATCACTTATAAGCGTTCAATAAGTAATTTTAAATAATTATATAGTATGAGTGGGATTAATAAATATACTCAAACTTTGATAGATATTTAAACTTACTGCTCAACTTAATGTTTGTAAGCAATATGAATTATCAATACATTATTACAAGGATTTGTGTGATATATCTCTCAAAGAGATAAACGGTAGCCACATTGTCTTAATGAACATATTAGGCGTTCCTTGGGAGAGGCCTAGGTCTGGCAGTAGACTGCCGCAGGTTGGTGATGATGATTAGAGTATAATCATATTTAATTTCGTGTAATCATCCTGTTTGCTTACTTGATTTATATTCACATAAATATTTTAAAACACGTACATAAAATGTTATAAAAAGGATAGCATATTAGGATTATGAAGTGTCCAAGTACGATTATGATATGTACATAACTCGTAAGCACAGTAATGAATTATTCGTTAATTTTTTTTTAATCGTTGTTGAATAAACAGTAAACAAATCCAAATATAGAGGAAGCGAATAAAAACTTAACTACGATTAAACCAGTAAAGTTTAACTCAATTCGTAAAGGGGCCTCGTTATGAATTGGATTTAATTAAATTTTGTTGCAAAAATTAACTAGAGAGTTGGTTTTAACTTTCATTTCTATTAAATACGTTACTGAATGACTACTGCACTTTTTTTATTTAACTGTTTTTATGACGTACTTAGATTTTTATGTTTCGCTATTGTTCTTAATGTTCAATTCATCGTGAGATTTTTCACGTTAACTAATCGAGCTAGTTACATTTATTTTTGTTTATTTGTATGTGTTATAGCTTTTTCCTGCTTTCTTTGTGATTCATCGTGTAAATTATTCTGTGTGAGCTTTTATTTTAGTGTTGTGTTGAGTCAGAGTATTCATTATTCGACAGGAGTGCATTTGTAGGTTGGTTGGTATCGGGCGCCGGCGGTACGTCGGTGCTCTCTACTGTTCTATTGTTTGTGTACAACGCTAGGGTTACCCATCTACAATTTATTTCAATCGATACTGTCTAGTACAGCGGTTTCCAAACTTTCCGCACTAACATTTACATGTCCCTTAAAAAAAAAATTCTAAACCATTTCTGTTTTTATAAATAACTTGCGCAGCCCAACAAATTTGCGATTGACTTTTAATTTTACAGGTGTAGATACATCGTAGTTGATTAATAATGAAAATATTTAAATAAAAAAAAATCCTCTTTTGGAAATGATTTTAATAGATAAATATTTGTCAAGTAAAATTTCATATTGTTGTTGTATCTTCTATACGTATCTTAATAGTGCATCTGCGTGTTTTTCGTCTATTTAAATGTACTAAAAAATTATTAATAACTATTTAAAACAATATTCTTGTAACCGGGATTTAAGGGTGCTGTATTCTAGTGAAATTTCTGCGGTAACGAGACTTACCTTATCTTTTAAGGCGACGAGCGCAATGTGGTGCTATGTATACCATCTTAATCAGCACCACGTTGTTATGGGCAAACGTATCACTTGTCATCAAATGATCGACGTACTCGTTTCTTCGCCTCTTCGTATAAAATAAAGCTTTGCTACAGTAGTTATATAATAAGAAATGTTTGTGATTTTTCTTCTTAGTAGTAATATATTTAATGAAGTAGTAAATATTTACGGGTCCCTTAATCATTTGTGTCGTAAGTTACACTTAGTTGTGTAGTACTCTTTACTTGATTGAATGATGGTTAATGGCTGATGGTGTATGCTTAGTGGTCTAAAGCGGAAAATTACTTGTAATTATCATGGTCACATTGACGACCCTACATTTCTCCGACTGCGAGCGGCGGAGGTGCGCGGCGTTCGCGCCAGTACGTTACGTCGCTTCTGAGCCGCTGCACATCGGCTTCGGATTACTTGAAATTTTTAAACTTACATATAAATAAAAAAAAAATATACTAAAACACTCACACGACTTTTGTGTAAAAAGTATAAGTGAAGTGATCTAATTATCTGTGTTCAATTTAATATTTTTATGAGCGTGCGAGTTTTGTTTTGATTGTGATAAGAAATCAGCTGTTTTGTGAACCACGTACGAAGTTGTTTTTAGTCGATCCGTTGTGTCAATGTATATCGATACGTATTTGATAACCATAACAAAATCACAGCGAACAGCAGTCTAATTAATCTATATAACGATACAAGTAAAATTTCATTTCATTAAATAAGATTACTCTAAAAATATGATAAATATCTTTTGCCTCTTTTTAGTAATTCATACCTAGCAGTATATTTGATTGTATTTGTTTCAAATATTCTTAAAGTCCAAAGGTTAATATAATAAATAAACTTTATTTTTATCAAATTTCGATTATTTTGCAAGTTTGTTTGCGTGAGAAAATCTTTATATATCATATGCTGGAAGCTAAAAATAATTATAGAACATCCGGTAAGCACACAAGCCACTCTGCGTAGGAGTTGCCGTGGTGCTACATTCACACTAAGTTTTAATTGTTTACATTGAATTGTCTTTTGCTAAAGGTAATTGTAATTAGCGTCAACTTAACCATTGTTCTCAATTTTTTTTCACTGAAGGAAATGCAATGATATTACCACGAAGATTTTAGTGAATTTATTTCTACCGTATACATTTTACCTGTTTTATAACCTATAAAGCACATAAATTCATACCTATCATGATGCTATGTTAATATGCACTAATTTTGTAAAAAGAAATGGGTAAAAATGAAATTTATGGACCATAGTCCAACATTTAACTATTGTTATAAACTAACTCCTAGTAAAATGAATCCTAGTTGATATTTTTTCTGTTTTGTTGCGGCAGAGTAAGTTTGTATATTATTGCAGTAGTAGTAAACGTTATGATTCATACAATACACTAATTAAAATGACAAGTGTGCAGGAATGGCGCAATGCTTGTTAAGAGTTGTTCCAGGCTCTAAATCTGGCTTTACTCATATTTTTTTTTATAAAATCCATGTCAATTTAATGGTATGGTTTAAATTGCTACATTCCCTCTTCACCTTTCAATAAAGTAACAAATGTTGTTCCGTGAAGTTTAATACAACTCTTGTCTCTTACTGTACACTCGTTCGTATCACAAATCAAACAATATAATATATTTATTATATTAGAGACAATCGTATGTTTAGTTATGTTATCTTAAAACATTGTTTCCTTTTTGTCTTGGCTATTGTTAATTTATTGAAGTTGTTAACATTAATACGATTTGATCGAAATGAGTTAACATGATTGCTATCGATATAATGTGAATTGAACGATATTGTATAGATATGATAGATGTTAAGTCTTGTTACCCCAGTAATGTTTACACAATACAGTTTGGTAGAAATATGCGCTGCAAAGTTGTCTATTTAGATTGTTTCTGGTGATGGACCTACCACAAGTTAATTTATTATCAAAGACGTTAAACATTTTTATGCACCGGCCGACTATTACGGGACATTGAAATTGAATTTCAAAGAAACCGTTCTTACTAACCGTACTAAATATAACTGATTTCATAGTTTAGTTATGCAACGTGCAGAACTTTCTTGGTGATGGAGTATTGCATAAATATGCCGTGATGCGATCGCTTTTCGTGCCAAATTCATTCAACTTATCGCACATGTGTCGGTGCCGCTATGTTCACTTCCTGATATCGTTACACTGTACCGATTCCGGTGTCCGTTATGATGGTGTTTATATCGATACGGTTATTATTAAAACGTCTGTGAACTATAGTGGTAAAGTAACGCGATTATTCTTCAATTCGATACATCATCATGAAGTGCCTTATACAAACTGAAATTTGAAGGTCAGTCAGAGAAAAACATACTGATCTACACATACGTTTATTCGAATATTCATCAAAAACAAGTTGTTTCATTATAATTATTTTATATACTCTTATATACTAGTGTCGTCTTACGTACTCGTATATACCCGTTATAGTTTTGCCATATAAAAAGAGTAAAATTATTGACAAATAGGTTCATATTTACATGAGAGAAGGACTTAACTCTTAGTTATTAGCTTAAATCCTTATTTCTTAATTCACAGCCATTTATAACCAATAAATTATAACTCCTTTGTAGCAATAACAATAATTAAAAATAGTCCGCGGAATGACCCAGACACAAATGAAGTTATAAATAACAAGAGTAATTTACTGTAAAATAATCCGTTTACGAGTAAATAACAAGTATACTGGTTTCTGTTCAAACTGTAGCGTAACGAACTGATCTCGTAGCCGGATATTCCCCCAATTAGTGGAACACGGTTTATATTTAGTTTATATGGAATGAAAACTTCCTTTTAATGTTGTGCCTTGTCTTCTTACTTCTGCTCTGTTTTTCTAAAAGTAATTTTTAAAACAACATAAATCAGAACTTTTTCTATTATGCATTTATAAACGTTAAAAACTTTTCTTGATATTTTAAGCATTATTTGTTTTTGAATAAGTAGAAATGTGAAAAGTAAATCCTTTTAATTTCCCTTCATCATCACATCCAGGCGAAAATGCGTTTATTAACTTCTATCAAATAGTTTTAATTATTCATTCGAAAAGTAAGCTGAAAAGTATAAAACAGCTGCCGAAGTAGGCGTTTCGTCCATAATGCAAGGTCTGGAAGAAGCCGTCAACTCGGTATTTATATCCAGAATGATGATTATTGTCTGTTGTTCACAACTGGGACCTCTCACTTCCTGGTTTTGTAAAAGCTATGGCCAATGTTGAAGTTTTAAAGCGCGTAACTGTTATATTGTACCCGTATCGGAAGAGTTTTCCATGTAAGTAATCGTAATCGATCTGAAGTTTAAAAATGTTTACGATTTTCTTTTTCTCATAAAGTACATTGTCAATAAATGAATATAATTAGTTTTATTGCTTTCATATTGTTATGGTAAATATTGAAAAACATTGAGATGGAACCTGTCAAACGACCGACGCAGAGAAACTGCGCCTCAGCGAAAGTCGCTGATCCGATGTATCAGTGCATTATGGAAATTGTGCCAGTTTTCCAATCGATTACGTAAATAAAAAAAAAATACATTAATGTTTAGTGTCGTGTGACGATGGAGTAGATTACTCTAGCTGATTGGCGAGTCGTTGTCTGATTCATACGTTTTGTTTTTAAGAATCTTTTCCTCGAGAGGGCATATCAATGTAATTGTACCTTTATAATACCTGTGACTAACAGAAAATTATCAAAAATAATAAAACTACTGTCATCACATTAGACATTTTCTTAATAATATTTATAATCTGTACTATATCGTGTATTAATTTTTAACGTTTTTCTCAAATGATAGAATTGGCCTAAGTTTCTAAAAATAACATATTAACAATTTTGATATGCATGGAAATAATAATTTTAGGAATATTTTTCTGTTCCTTAAACTAGCCAGAAATTGAATTCCTTTGTAACTCACTTTATGTATATGTCTAATATTTTTTTTGCTATGATGAAATTATGTTATGGGAAGAAAGATGATGTGGATACAAATAGAAAAATCTAAAATCCATGTCAGGGCCAAAGTTGTTGGTGTTTACTAATTTGTTAATATAATAAATATTTATTTTTGTGTAAAGTACTTACTAAAGTAATCGACAATACAATTGTGATACTTTGTGAAGAAATAAGCAAAATAAGAACATTTTTTGTGTCGAAGATATGTAGTTGTTTGCAGTATGGGGCAGGCTTCTTGCGCTGTTTACTCTTGGCGTTAAATTGCGTCAGCACTACCGTTTAGTTGCAAATTTTCTATAAACTGTACCACTAGAAATTGTCAGTATCCAATATGACATATTAAAGTTATAACTGAAGTCTTTTAAATATTTATTTCGTCATTGGCAAAATTATTGCGCAGAGCTGTAGAAGTCATAAACCCAAGAATTGAATTGAAGTTATATTTCAAAATACTTGCATTGGAAGCAAATATTTCGGAATACTTTACAGTGATAGAGGAGGAGTTAATGGATGCAGAGAGTAATGTTAATAAATCGGGAGAACATCAGGGGTTTAGAGAAAGGGTTGAATTCCTGACGCAGCTCGCGTCAAATTCATTAGGCAATCGGTGCGATCAGAGATGCATGGGGGCGACATGGGTTCACCCCTTGTGCAACCTTAAAACAAGGGGGCTGCATTAAAATCGTATGTAATACGCGTAGTTAGATGCAACGCGTCGTTTTGAATATACCTAAAACATAAACTATATATATTTAATATACAAAATTAAAAAAGAAGTCTATATAATTCAGGTTCAGAAGGTCCCTGTTAATGATTTGTAAGAACTTTATAACAGATTATTTTTCTTAAAATGATGTACCCTAAACTAAATTTCTCTCTATTTTTATGTTATACATGATATAAAATATTAAGATCTCATTTCCAAAAAATGAAAAAAATATCCGTTACTGATTATTTTCTACCTTAAAAGTGACTAGTAAATATTTTAACGAATATGAACAGATGTACCAATAAAATCTTGTCTTTTTTTGATGGCCCCTTTATAAAACGAAGGGGGTTATCTTTAAGACCTCTGTATAATTGAATTACATTTCTTACGATAATTAAGTATCATAATCTGTCGTAAAGATTCGAGGCGTACTGTGAATTATTATAATGAAGGCGAGCGATCGAGATAATGGTGCCAAGGTTGAGTTGGACGTTAAAAAGAAGTCCACTGACTTGTATTGGTACAAGCTTCCTTTAACGGTTACGATGATCGAATGCATCTGTAAATTGTTGATTTTTGTAAGGACATAAAGCGGCGATTACGCATCTTAAGTGATTTTACAAAAAGATACAATTCATAACTCAAATTACAGTTTACTAATAAAAATATTTAAGTATGTACCAGATAAATACAATCTATATAAATCTGTATAGCAATAATGTGATGCCTGACTTGTGCCATTAAAATAGGCGCTAATGTCGCTACTAACTTACTAAAGCTACTAATTAAGTGTTATATTAATAAGAGTTCCATAGTCACCTAAAGTCAAATACATTTTTTACAATCAAGTACCTTCAATTGTAATTTAACATCCGTAATCACATTTTATTTTACTTATATTCTTGATATTTGCTAGGTACTTATATGACACAGAAGTTTCCGATATCTTTGCAGTAGGGTTATGTCCAGCAGATTTATTTGTAAGTTTTCATTGTTGTCACAATTTTTGAAAATCAATAGATAATTAAACTTCTCAACCAGAAAGTCTAAACAATTTTTATGACTTTGTAATAGTTTGTATGTATATAATCTCTCTTGAAATTGGATTACTTAGGAAATCGGAGACTAATAAATTTTCAAGAAACTGATAATTTTTAAAAGATAATGATTTTTTTACGTTTGGTTTGGTAATGAAAATTAAATAACATAAAGGAATAAGCTGTATGTGCCTACTAAGAATGTAAAATAAATACAATACAAGTTATACAAGTCGAGAGTGCGTGTTTAGCAAGCTAATGTCGCTAACACTTAGGATATTATTATTTAATGAAGTCAACGGATCTAGACGAACGTATAAACGACGATGTTTTCATAAGATACGTACGCCTACGACATAATAGATTAAATACAACTCGTTTCATTAGGTTATTAGGAAGCTTTATATATAAATCATACAGTAATGGTTATATGTTTAAAAATGTATAATTTTGCCACAAACCGTTAAAACGAAATATCGATTTTTAAACATTTGTTACATAGTATTTTTAACCTGATTAGCATGATGTTGTCATCTATATTCTTTTAAGGAACTCAAAATAAGTAATTTCCGTTTCCTTATTTTCAGTAATGAATTTTATTTCAAACTGTACTACACACACATATTATATGATTTATTAATTTTGTTTCTTTAATCCTATTTTGTTGTATTAACTCATGTTTGTCGACTTATGACTATTGCTTTACTTGCCGTCGAGGAGTGTCTTGTTTATAATTCACATATTGATATGTGATCATATGTTCAAGGTCCTTTAGTTCAGTTTAAACAGTTTAATAAAGACAGGTTAAACTTGAAATCAAAATATTTATTAATAGACATTAAAACTATCATGGTTTTCATAACATCAAACAAATATTAGAAAGCTTCATTAAACTGTATTATAGGATGGAACATTAAAATTATACGTTTAACTATGTTGTTATAGTTAGAACTTCATTGTATCGTTATTATATACAAAATCTTGTAATATATATATGAATAAACCCAGACGTCATATATATACTCGTATACATTTAATATTAAGTTTACAGAAAGTGTGCACGCGCAGAGTTTAGTAAAACAACAACATTGTTTATGTTTACAATGAAAAACAAATAATTTATGTTTAGCACTAGTTTATGATACACAAGTTATATGAATTGTGGTTTTGTTTTTTAGTATGTGTAACTTTGTAATATATAAAATGTACAAATGCGAATTATTTCGTAATAACGATGAAAATACATTGTCAGTTATAGCACAGATGATATATATATTCCTTGCAAAAATACCCACAGACAAAATATTTGTTTTTTTAAACTTTTTAGTAAATTCGGAACAATAATTGATATAAATGAAACAAAAATTTTTGTTATGTTTTACATTGTCGTTAACATTATTTTACAGTAACGAAACTTTTTCAACGTTTTTGGTGTTAAAACTTATTCAAATAGGAAAAAATCAGTAAATTAAAACACACTAAAAAATTATGAATATAAAAACGATATATTAAAAATATGGTATCTAATCGATAACTGTTATTGTTTTCGGATAAAAATGTAGTTAATTCAAAACAAGACAGTGATGTAAGCAGTACGTCAAATTGCTACACACGTTTGGTGTCTGATTTCGCGCGCAATGTACGCTCGCGCTGCCATATTTATAGTTTATAACACGCTGCGCCATAAAAGCGTTCAGTAATGGTGTAAACAATGGGACCTGGCAACAGGCCACCTGTCCACAGCTAGTTTGCCGCCATGCTGAAGCTATGATTAACTAATGAATTGAATAATTGTTAAGTAATATAATGGATGCAGCGCAGGACCAGTCGGTGTGATCCTTAAAGTAGATATATTTCTTATAGATTGTCCAAAGTATTCAAGGGATAGGACAGATATAGAGATGAGAATGGACAAGAATATAAGTAAAGAA
>DWLS01007720.1:0-10490 GCA_018246255.1 Pachliopta kotzebuea | reverse complement strand
CGGAGTCCGAATCCGCAAGCGCAGGGTCCGATGAAGCTTTCACGGCCACAATAGTGGCCGAAAGCATCGACATCACCAGAAAAAAAAAAAAAAAATCTTATTTCATTACCAACATTCAATGATCTAATTTCAATACTAACTTTTATTGGTCTTATTTCATCGCTAACATTCATTGGTCTTATTTCATCGCTAACATTCATTGGTCTTATTTCATTACCAACATTCAATGATCTAATTTCAATACTAACTTTTATTGGTCTTATTTCATCACCAACATTCATTGATCTTATATCATCGCTAACATTTATTAGTCTTATTTCTCCACCAATATACAACGGTCTCATTTCATTGCCTACATTTATTTGTCTTATTCCTCATCAGCATTCGTTGGTCTTATTTCATTGCCTACATTTATTGGTTTTAATTTATCACCAGCATTCGTTAGTCTTATTTCATAACACATTTGTTGGTAACAGGTTTAAATGTAAGTGGGTAGTTAAAAAGTCGACCAAGGATGGTTTTGAAAAAACCAAGCTTTAGTCCAAATCATATGGCAAAGTATTCAGACATTTAGTAAAGAAAAAAAAAACAAAAGTGATCAGTTATAATAAATAGTCTTTTTATTACATTAAATATACATTATTAATGTTTGTCTTTAAAACTGTAAATATAAAAATGCGATGAAACAGACATATTGTGAAGACACCTGCTGACATCACGTGACGGTGATACTACTGCTGGATGGTCTTTCATCGAGTCCCGGGGCGTTCTCGTATTCTGTCGCAGCACACTGTTGATGCTGGAGAGAGTACCAGCTCTCCCTCGGATATGCTGAGCAGCAGTTCAGGGAAGCAGGTTAGTTCCATAGTCTTCCGCAATGCGCTGACCATGACCACCGAGAGGGTTTTCGTGGATATAAATCCTACATAACCCAAACTTCAACCCAGAAGCAGGGTATCTTTTAAAGATTCACCCCGCAAGATAAAGAAGTCTTTTACATACATTTAAAACTACCACTAAACATCTTTACAACTTCAAAAAGGTTCTTCTCGGTCCTGCTATGTGCCAGTAATGCCTTTGATCTTACCATCAGGCAAGACATATGCTTATTTGCCACTTTAGAAATACAAAAAAAGACTTCCCTGACTTACATAAGTGTGACTTCATAATCCCCTAGACGTCTGCTGAACATAGGCCTCCCCAGATGTGGAGATTTAGGCAGACTCCCTCAACATTCTCTCAGTGGTTATGTGAGGAATAAATACACGTTTTCTCACATAACACTACTCAGTCCCTCAATAAATTTAAGGTACTTCGCATGACGATCAGCAAAACTATCTGAAACTGTTCTCATTTCTTCTATAAACTTCCTTTCATGGGATAGTAAAACATTGAACAGCACGCTCGAGTACATACAGTTGCTGTCATACCTAACTAATTTAGCTTGGCTCTGTCTTCCATCATCATAACTGCATTTCTTACATGTATTCCTAATCAGTGTGCCGTTACTTTTGGTCAAGCGAAAATGTTCACAAATCATACCAATCACTTCCCGAACAATAAATCTCCTGTGATACCAAAGTGTTTCGTGATGTTTATAAAATCTAATCAATTCATTGTTCACAGACAACTCTTGAAATATTATTTGTAAATTTCTACATATCAGTACGCTATTCAAAGTACATGAACAGTTCTTAACGTTATGAAATAATAGTAAATTAACTAAATTACTCTCGGTATATGACAGCAGATCGTCTTCAGAGACTTGTATTGTTGAATCCTTTGGAAAGTTGCAGGCTAGACTTCTCACGAGTACTTTCCTTAAATTAAGATTAATGGAAGCGGTGAATTTGTTCCATGATTCCTCATTAAGTGAATAAATGTTTTTTATGCAAAATTGACGGTAATGAAAACAGCTGTAGTCTGAAATGTTCCTAGCGGTCCATTGTTCGGAAAAATTATATTCCTTTATGTACTGTGCATGAACGTCAAATTGTTTGTCTAATGTTTTGATTTTGTTGAGAAACCATAAACGGTGATTCCAACTGTGATAATTGTTGGGACTTTTATCGGATGCTTGGGTGCATATAGCCAATTCTTCATTTACTAAATCTTGAATGTTGTTACTTTGTAATGACTCATCTGTAAATATAAACCATAATTAAAAATAATAGAGAAGAAACAAGCTGTTACAGGAGATTGTATAGGTATTACTAAAATAACAAAAATGACAAAATACAAAAACATTATGAAATTTCTGTGGTAATGAGTCAGATTTGTAAACATAAAAGGAACTATCATCTATTTAATCATTGGTGATAGGTCTTTTTTGCCAGATACCATTTAAGTAGGTACCATAGCAGCTCCTATTTCTACCGACAAATAGTATTTATTCATTATGTACACTTACAAATATATATATATATATATATAAAACAATAATATTTAATAAAAGTAACATAGTGTCACAAAGGCGAGCTTAACGCTAAAAAGAGTTCTGTTACAGCATACCCAAATAGGAAGGATATACTATTTTAATTATTTGTATCAGTGTACCGTGTACTAGTAATAGTAACATATATAGCAAGTATACATGGTGGTAAAAATAAAATATGCAACTAGAGGTGAAGATAATAGTCTTTAACTCTCTTTTAAAGATAGGTGAGGAGGGACAGGTGCAGATATCATGAGGAAGAGCATTCCAGATGTGTTGGTATTTTGAGAAGTAAAGATTTAGAGGAGCGTCTTTGAGATCCGCAGGGAACAAGATACTCGAAGTGCTCAGAGATACGAAGGAGCGTGAGGACTAGTAAGTAAAGAGTAAAGAAGTAATGTGCAAACATTATTGTATTCCAAATTGAAGGGTACTTTATGTGAGTAATATTACTGGGGTAACAAGACTTAACACCTTAAATCTCAAGGCGACAAAAGCAATATGGTGCTGTGTATACCATCTTAACCAACTTTTGCTGTTATGAGCAGGCAGGCATATCACTTACCATAAGGTGAACACCTTGTGGTTTTGACGCCTCATCAAATAAAAACAAAGTCTGGATTAAAAATAGTAATATTAATATGATTATAAATTCTCCGGCATGAGACTTAAATAAACTGTTCACTATTCAAAGTTTCGACTTGAATATTAAAGGAAAATTAAATAAAAATATATGAATAACACCAATTTTTGTTTCTTTTCATTAAATCTTTTACAACAGTAACATAAACTAACTGCCTTTAAATATCTCTATTAACTATAATATTAAGTAGGGCAACTAAAATTAATTTCATGATATATAAAAGTCATACCTTTAAAAATTATATCCAAAATCCACCTTCTATATGCAAAAGCATCGTTACATTTTGGTTTCCTTGATAAAATTAGTCTTGTAAAATATAACTCATTACACTTGTCTAAGAAACATTTAGATACCAAAATGCGTCTTTTGTTCCACAATAAAGTCAATTCTGGATTTAATAATAATGTAACATTCAATAACTTGATCATTCGATCAGAGTGAAGAGAGGTTATTTTGAAAGCTTTTCTTCTACCCTTGGCACAATATCTATCCATTATTTCAGAATAGCAATACATGTAAACATGTTTGATGCACCAGGACTCTAGGCCAAGACAATTTTCCAAGTAAAGAACAGGTGATTTGTTTTGAAAATTTGTATCCACAGGGACGATGTCGAATGCACTCCTGAAAGTAAATTGATACTATTGCGTTTAGAACAAATTTACTTAAAAAAAATCAACAAACGAATTGAAAAATTGCCAATATTATATTTATACTTACAACTCAGCGATTTTAGATAAAACAACGTGGATGTCTTTGATTATTCTCTCAACCAGGGCAAATTTATCTTCTTCCATTATGAATACAAAGTTGTGCTTCATTAAATTTACTGAATAACGAATACGTTTTTTAGTAAACAGTAATTCTAACCCATTCTAATGTTTACGTGTATAAAGAATAAAAAATGTGTAAACAGATGATATATTCCGCTGCAAACTTCACAGACAACATTAACAAATTATGTTATTAACGAAACTAAAAAATAAATTCTCATTAGAGTTTCTGCTTAATTTCTTATTGTGTTTAACTGAAAAATAATAATTTAATTGTTACATAATTCAATACAATGTAAACGTATAACGAGTTCTAAAAATTATTATAAAATATGTTTCTACTTAATTATTTTCACATGTTTAAAATGTGGATCACTGTACAAGTGGTATAAATTTTTTTGTGGTACAAATTTTTTTTTCTTTTTATTGTGCTATAAAATGATTGTTACGTTTTACTAATATTTATTAGAGAACATTAAATTATTATTTACTACAATTACTGAAATACGAGTAGCTTATTTACTGCAATGACATATTAACAACGTGGTAATGCCTCTGCCGCAGGCTGAGAATGATGATGATAATGATTTATTAGCTATAATAATGCTAAGAATTAATCAATTTGACATTTGTTCCTAATGTCAATTTCTCGTTTGACATATCCTATGATGTGTCAATTTTTATCAGTCATTTGAGGTTTAAATCTTACAATATTGTAATAATAACCAGTATTTACACATTCTCTTTACGAAAATATTAAAATGGTATATTTATTTAAACCCCAATAACAAATGATCTTTTGTACTTATTCAAATTTCACGTTATTTGTATACTTTTTTGTTTCAGAGCGCAATATTTAACTTCCAAAGTTTATTATCGGTGATATTGTTGTTAATATGCACCTGCGCGTATCTAAGATCGTTTTTTCCTAGTGTAATGGATAGAAACAAAACAGGGTAAGATTCAGGGTAATTTAAAGCTTTAACAAGTAGACTAGTAAAGTTCCTTGAGCAAGTTACACTTTAACTTCCACTTTCATTCGATTTAGTTGTAGTGAACTGCAAAATTTACTATTGGCAATATTTGTAATCTACAGATAAATTTAATTTTTTGAAATTCAACTTAATACATAATTTTATTAAGTTGAATTTCAAAAAATTAACTTTTACTTTTTTCAGATTTTTTGGTACCTTTTGGAAATGTGCAAGAATTGGTGAAAGAAAATCCCCTTACATTGCTGTTAGCTGTTTATTAATGGCATTTTCTATTCTATTTCTAACTTAGTTGATCAATTATAATTAAGTATATATTATTTCATCATAATAGTAAATAACCAAAATAAGGTAATACAAAGTGTAGCACTACTATATACATCAAGTGTTACCATGTATGTTGTAAGTTAAAAAAGATATGTACAATCAATGTATTCTCTTGGTTTGGACTAAAAAATGGTAATGCTAATAAAAATAATAATAATGTGATTTACCTTAATATAGTATGTCAAAAAAGAATTCATGAGGTTAATGTGACGATGGGTGTAATATAAGAGAGAATAATAAATTGTTTGTAACAATTACTCTGTGTAATAATTAGAAACATTTATAACTGTTTTTATTTTTACTATTAAAAATAACCACATATCTCGTTGTACTCATTTGTTTCCCTTTATTAATGAAAATTTTTCTACAAAAATGTTCAAGACCTGAGAGACAATAGAAGTTATTGAACTGCTCTATATTATTCATATTATCACTATAAATTTCAACACTACTCCACTCCACTTATCTTATAAATTCATGAGGTACTGTTTAATATAAATGAAACAACTGATTAAAGTTAAGCTTTATTTTAACATTTCTTCATAAATAAAACAAAATAAGCATTTAATAAGAACATTATCATCAATTGAATAATATCTGCATTATATATTTTCAATTGTAAATTGGCTAAAAATATCAATTCAAAAATTAATATGTCAGAATGGACTTCACTAAAATTTCAATTTCATTTCATTTGAAATCTATTATATTGAATTTATTTATTTTTTTTAAACAAATTTCATATTTTTAATCTGCTCAGATATGAAATGGAAAGTAATGTTACCAGCCCAAAACAGACACGGTTCTGTGATTATAAACATGAGGTTAAACTTACAAATAAAATCACAGTGATCACCCATAGGAATATGATGGTTAAAAAAAAAAAGGATTTCATTAAAGCATTTGGACTTGAATGATATTTTGTAAATGTGTTTATATAATATAAAACCTTCATTATATATGTTTATATTTTTGTAATATTGTTTAACTGAGCCATGAATGATTGGTTTTTATAATACATAATACAATTGATAATAAGTGTAAACATTTTTTTGCATAACTGTGTATTTCTAATCTATGTGCATAGTGATTTTCAAAAACTTTTTGATGTGATCATTGTGCGAATAATCAACATAGAACCTTAGAAATTTGGTAACTTATTTTGATATTAATTTCACATTGTACGCAATGTACATAAACTTTGGTGGATAATTATATTTAATCTAAAATTATTAGAAATAATTAACCAAAAAAAAAAAAAACAATAAAACATTTAACTTGAAATGTCTTTTAACATTACTTATGATGGGGTAAATTAGTATCTATCGCCTTTTTTGCTGGCAATACATAATGAACATTTGAGTTTTGTGAATACTGAATAAGGGAAGTACTAAAAAAAATGTACTACCATTGATTTCTAGCATTTGTAAAAAAGGTGAAAAGTATATAAATAAGGATTTTTCTAAGAAAAATACATTTGAAGTAATTTTATTCTTTTTTTATAAGGAGAAAAACGCTGAAGAATGATGTTAATCCTTTAAACTTATGATCTATTCTAATACTCGTATAGTAAGTTATGTGACAGAGAAAATGTATCTTTTCAATTATCCTCTCATTTCTGTTACTTAAATTTTAATACGCAAAATAGAAATTATGTAATTAATATGTAAATAAATAATATGTAAATAAAACCAAAATAGGTAAATATAAACGTAATTTTAGTGGAATACATTGCCAAAGCGGCAGTTATTATTGTTATATTTTCCTACTCACTCATACTATCAAACTGTTTAACACATTAATGACATATTAAAAAAAATGTTAAGACACACTCAGTTTTTTTTAGCTATAATACTGTTTATAAAAAGTACAGTACAAGTACACAATCATAGTTTTTTTTAACCTATTACTCCGAATAGTAATACATAAAGATGAAGATATTGCTTTTAAATAAGAAATTGACAACTAAATTTAAATACAATCACATTTAATAGAAGAAACTAACTATTGATAAATAATTAGATGACACGAGATGTAATGTTAATTATTATTGAACCACACAACAATAGAGTGTTTAATAAATATACTATAAAACGTTACAAATAAGCAAAGATAATTGTGTATGGTTAAATTTGAAATATTTGTAAAATATTTATTATGCATCAACAGGTTATATAAACAAGTAGATAGTTAGCAATCACATCACAAGCTAGATTTGTTCAAAACATCTATAATTTTATAGCATTTTACCAACTGAGTACCTTAGCCAGAGAACTTTAACCTTCAAGTGTAAGGGTGTCTTAAAAACAAGTATATCAACTAACTTTATCGGCGAGACAGGTAGAACCATTGTTGGTAAATTATACTCTTTCCTATAACATAGCGCTAGTAAGGATGATATACACTGCATCAACAAGACAGCAATGTTTCCGCAATATTGTTATTTCCTATGTAAGTTTTACAACCGAAGATCAAACCAATTTTTAACATTGGATCATAGTCAAGCACGAACGAAGAAGAAAATCTCATAACCTTATGGTTAAGGAACTCAGTTCATAATCTTACGTATAGCCTTCAAAGTCGATAACGGTCGGACACGATAATTTAGTGATTACTATTATTGCACTTACTACACTTTCAATTATTAAATATCCCCTCTCCGAACGTTCTCTCTCAATTAGGAAACCATTAGGCCGTCCATTAATCATCGAGACAATTATAACTAACAGCGAAATAAATAAATTTTATATATTCATTACCTAGTACACAATGATAAAAATAGGCGATTATTCCATATTAAATACCAACTAAAGATTCTTAGAAATTTCAAACACACTAAAGATACAACATCGCCTACTCAGTGACTAATCTGACGGCGGATAATTTTACTCTTAACATTTGAATCATTATTATCGATTCTGCATATAACACTTGAATAGCAACGACGAATACATCACAATGAAACGTAAGGGGGACTCCGTTCTCGTCTCAACTTCAGCTCTCCAGTCCTTCAAGCTGCCGGTGGACGACATTCATCATCTAGAAATAACATGAGACAATTAGTAATAAAATAAGATATATCTTTACCCTTTTATATTAAATAACTCTCAACATAACAATGTGGCACTAAAATGATAAACACTGCACCAAATGTTCTTCGTCCTGAGATAATATGTAAGTCTGGTTATCCTAAATATTACACTAGTATTAACTTCGGCAGTATATATACTACAATTGGAACTATATAGAAAAGAATAGCATGGCACCTACGCGAGGATAACACGCAAAATTATGAAGGGTTCCACATTTTCTCCGGCCGTCGTGTTAGCATATATGTAGGTGTTGGGGACTGCATAATTCAGTACCCTTTTTTTTTAATCACGCAGGGGAATCCTTTTACGGACGTTCCGCCGGTGCCCTGAGTGGGACCGGAGGGGTGTGTGGGACTCGGCCTGGGCGGCCCCTACCCACTAAACCTACTGCGAAAACCATCAGCCGTTATGAATGGGATACCCCGGATCTGTCAGCGACAGAGCACCATAATTCAGTACCCGGGACGAGCTATGCCAGCATAGCGAAAGAGGGGCCGCGGTTGTGTTCCCAATGGAGATCTCGTGAACTCTCCCAACGCTGAGAACGACCACCGTGGAGGTTTTAGTGGGTAAAAGTCTCCATACAACCTTGAATTCCATACAGAAGGCAGGGTATCTTTTCGAAGATTTCCACCCGAAATAAAAAAAAGATGTATTATTCGTTGGCGGCTTGCGGTAGAATTTTGTCTGGCCCATGAAGCATTGTATATGTTATTATTAAAAACACAACTTTTGTCTAACATAAATTGGAGCATGAATTTTTAGATGAAATATTAAGCAATACTTATACTCATTATCAGGGCCGGTGGGAGCCAAAGCAATATGACCCGACTATCAAAATATTTGCCTACTCTACTCTTGCTTTTCTTAACTTTCTAAACATTGTAATGTTTACACATAACAGGCTTGGTAATAAAAGTAGGAGGTAGTACCTTAAAAGGCGGTTTTCGATAACACGGAACTTCTAGTCTAAATCCAAAAAAAATTACACTGACGTAAACATAGCGAAGTATAACGGTCGCTTTCAAGTATAACATACAGCCAACTTAAAGTTCCTATTGCAGGGGTTTAAAGCTCTCTACCATAACGAATAAAGACCATTAATCTACCTCGTAAGCTAGTGCGGTTTGGCAGAATATTGTGTGTTGTAATTAAAAATAATAATCGGTTTACGTACTTAGTAATGGGGCTGGTGCAAGGCAGGCGCATCGCGCTCTGGCAGCTTTCGTACCTTCATGGTGCCGTCCGCACCGCACGAGAACAAACGATTGGCGTTGTCTGTAACACACGAATATTACGTCTCAATCATTAATTAAATAATCGTATATTTAAACAAATTATTCCAATTGTGAAAATACATGAATATATAAACTCTTTATTGCCTCCAATAATAAAATGGTACGGCGAATAAACTTGAATAACTAAACTTATAATCTAATTGTGGGTAAGTGCAGCTTTAGCCATACAAGAGATCTTATACAACACAAATATTTGACACAGATTTATCTTATTCAACTAGCGCCCTCTTGTGGGGAATTTGAGGTAATTTGATCAGTGCATTCAACGTACACAATGTTCTCTTAATATATAATTAATTATATACATTATTTACGAATTTTACCAATATATATTTGTGTAACGCCTTGTCCGATGTGTTTGAAGAAAGAGCTCCTAGCGTGTTCACCGGCGAACGTGTGAAGCAGTTGATGCGTGGCGAGAGAGAACACCTATGGATTGATAAAACTCTATTAGAATGCTGGCTGACTATCCACAAGGTTTACCGCCGATCTGGTGGAGGACGTAGGGAAAAACCGATTAATGGAAATAATAATAATATTTGATTCAGATGGTATTTCTTTTTATCACTCAAACTACCAAGACCGTCATTTTATAGGTTTTCAAATTACATGCTTAAAAATTTTATATAATTTATGTAATTGTTCTAGAAATTTATTTACTATGTATAATATTACACCTCACTTATATATCACATATCCTTTGTTCCATTCTTGGAGTCCATGTAAGCTATCATTATTATGAATGTATGTATTTATTTACAACGTATGTATATTTTATTCATTTATTGTCCTTTCTCCCATCTCCTTTTATGTTTGTATGCACCAATTCGTTACTTTTATAATAATACTAGTACATTTATTAAGTATAACAAAATTTAATAACTATTATGTTAGTTTTAACGCGCTACTGCACCCCTACTTAAGTTCTCTG
>DWLS01007719.1:0-10492 GCA_018246255.1 Pachliopta kotzebuea | reverse complement strand
GGGCGGACAGCGAACGAGAGCTGGCTGGAGCTCGATCGAACGTGTTGTCACTACTGTGGCTCACGGGCGACTCTTGAAAACCTTGAGATATTCTCGTTAAACTACGAACTGTAGGTGACATGCTAAACAATAAACTTCGGAAGCTGAACAATGCGAAGTAATAATAACCATGACTTGAGAACTTCCACTTTAGCAGTTATAGGTAAACGAAATATGCCGTAAATAGTTTTGTGCATAAGTGTTTATGGAAAGTTTTTTCGTTCATACATCATAAATAAATTTTTAGTAAATCTTTTTAAAATAAAAATATCCCCGAACAACAGATTTACAAACGAATAAAAATTAAAATTACTGCTTTTATATGTATGTAAAAGAGAGGGACGAAATTGTGCGATCATATCCATTACAAGTATTGTTATATTTAGGTGCATTGAAAAAATAAATCTTCTCTATAAACAGTTACGCCTCTAATATGTTTAGCGTATCTTGCCTTAAAGCTATTAATAAGTTACTTTGTAGCTTAGCCTATGAAAAGTTCAAAGCTGTAAGTTATGTATAGGGCTCCGAAAGGACCCTGTGTTCCTAAGATTTTAATTTTTTATTCTTATTATGTTATCATTCGGAAGAAACCCGCTCCTTATCATAAGCCTCTCCCAAGGATTTCCGCTTTTATTCTAATTGTGCATATTTTACTTCTGCCCTTACATTTGTATGTCTAACATTTATCTATAAATCAATTTATTTATTATTTAATATTTTGTATATAAGAGATGGTAAATAAATAGAATACACGTTTTTTTTTAAATAATATAATTATAAAACAAAACAACACACTACTACAATCGTCACCCGTTTTGTCATAAATATTACAACAAACGAACACAATACAACTTAAAGGTATATTTAGAATCGATATATAGCATAAATCGCTGCAACATTTAACATAATTTTTTAGTTTCTTAAATATTGAAAAACTATTAGCCTCATTATAAAAAAAAATAACATTGACGTCGTTTCTATCGGTTCTTAAATTAAGTCATACATTTATATAAAAATTGTAAATTTTCTATCATAGAAAACGGTGGTGCATCCGGAAGCTTGAGGTCCTTTGTTTAACCTTTCCATCTGTAAAAAAAATATATAATTATTAGAAGGTATTTATTTAATGAACTTAAAAGTATTCACTTGCAATGAGTTTTAATATTGCCAGAATGATTTTCGATAACTAATTAGTTAACTTTAATTAAAGTGACGAGAAATATACGTTTGTTGTATCTCGCCTGTCATGAATTTAAAGTCGGGAATATTCCAACGTCAATCACTATGCTTAATTGTTTAATTTGCATTTAGGCAAATTAAGCGTGTGAAGGCTAGCTGTGATTACAAGGACTGAGCAATGCAAACGTTCATGCAGTTTGTACTTGTTGATTTAACTCAATTCCTTATGAACAACTTTAAAGCCTAAAGTTATACCATGTAAATAAACTAATAAAATCTGAAAAACCATACCAATTGTTTTTTTGTCTATTTTCATTCAACACTTCTTAATGTTAGTATTATTCTATAGTATGGTCTAGTTGACCATTATAATTATTTCGCTAATATTGGAAAAAAAAATTATTACGTAATAAGTATTTTGTATTAAACTTTAATAAAATTTTAAGTGAGCCTTTCTGTAAGATATTTTAATGGAAAAAGTTGTCCGCCCAACTTCAATTTTAAAATGGCACTTAATGATAATGTTTATTTGATATGAATAAAAGTTTGGCTTTTACGGTTTATATTATAGTATAAACTATGTATTATTATGTTTGATCTAAAAATTATTCACATAACACGCACGTATTGCGGCATGTTATGTAAAACACACGAATAATAAACCGGTCTGATTGCCGCTAAAGCAAATAGTAGTATTCGCACTACGGTCTGTGACGCGCAATCAGCAAGCACGTCTGTTTAATCATCATCGCGAACCTTTGTCATTGGTACTGTTTACAATATGACTTGACATCGTCGCTCTCAATGATTGCCATTTTCCAGTAAAGTACTCTGCCGATTGCAATACAGCACAGAGCGCTTGTTGAAATAACTTTAATTGCACAAGTATCAAGTACTATTTACTGTTGTTATCGTCAGTACTTCTATTAAGTATGATTTGGGAAGCTTTAAGAGTAGAGTGAATAGTTTTGTTCTAGACTAGTGTTGTACGATCATAGATTACATCGCCACTTACAATCAGATAGAATCAGAGTTAATTACCAGTATGAATAAAATACTTTTTTTAAAACACTACACGTAATTTTTAAACTTATTTCCTTAGTTATTTTAAAAACATCCATATAAATTATATTTTCTGGCTGAAAATTAAATGATATATTTATGAATTATGCATGACGGGAACAGCGTTAAAAATAATGCAACAGATGCTGTTAGTAATAAAACAACATGGATTTCAAGAAATTTGCTGTAACGTAAGATATTCGGACTACATAGTAAGGGTTTACGCTAATACAATGTTAAATGCTTACATGATTTTGTGAAGTATTAAATAATAAATACGTGATTTATTTTTATAATGATAAATATTGTTAATGAAACTCACCTGTGAACTTCCACGTTCCGTGTAGAAGTATGGCTGGAAGTATCCCAAGTGGTTAATAAAAGAATGGGCAAAATATGATTTGAGAAAAAATAAACAAATTACTGCAAAAAGAAGTAATGAATATTACTAATCAACATAAATTAAAATAAAATTATTTATATACATAAATAAATATACGATGTTAATAATTACAGTGGTATGAACCAGAAGCCAGTGTTAGTGGTAGTAGATTTGAATGTTGTCTTTTGGTACTGACGCTTTGCTCTTAAGAGCTAATGCACCGGCGATACCAGCTCCAACTGCACCTACTTTCGCAGCCTTCAGACCCAATGCACCTATAAAAAAGAGTACACAATTAAATTACCAAGCTTATACTTTTATTATCATCTACGAATATGACGAAACTAACAAGTTTAAGGTTCTGACTCCATTCGTTATTCCATTAAAAATATTTATTATAAAACATAAAGCAAACATAAAAATTATATTTTGACTAATATACTTGGTTATTTGATAGTGACTAGACGAACAAAATGTTCTAAAGAAACAAAATGTTAAATCTCGTTACCGCAGTAGTGAAATCACTAATTACAACACCCTCAATAATGATTATACACTTTATATGACATTATATATGCAACATTGATACAAAAGACATGTCTATTACCATAAGTGTTTTGTTAATATAATTACATAAACATAAAGTACAATGTTTTCTTTGTTTAATATGAACACAGCATTACTTTCCCATGCAACCTTAACATAAGTAGTTATTGTAATCTCAGTTAAACAAACGCAATTCATTGACGACCGCATTATTATCTGTTCCCACCGAACATCTCGATGAGAACTTACCATTCATAAGAGACGTTTAATTTAGCTGACAACATAACAATCGTAAAATACAATTCTTTTTACAACCTACATAGCATATCGATAATAAATTAGAAAGAAATTTGCACTGTAGCAAATTTTCATCGATTCTTACAAAATATTTCTCACAAAATAATTTCCCAATGAGTTACAAGAATCAAAGCCATGACCCGGTGTAATTTACTTGATCATTGATAAATAGTAGTGTCATCAACCGTTTGCTTATCGTTTACCTTGTATGCCATTAAAAGCTATTTCTATTTCATTTCGTTATAATGTGGAAAAATTTAGGATGTCATGAAATCTGTAAGATGTAACGTTATTAATATATATTAAGCTGATTGCATTTGGTCATACTGCATGATCCATGCAAGTAATTTAGTATCAATAATCAGCTAATATTTGACTTTTCTGATGATATTATTAGGCAAGTGTAGCATAGCATAGCATAGTGTAGCATGCTTAAACTCACATGTTTTGCAGCAGCACCACAGCCATAGAATTATGGCTGTGGTGCTATTACAGAATTATAATAAACATTCTTTCCGCCTCCTTCAAAACTCAATAAAACGAAAACAAACCAGGGACCTTCTCGGTATAAGGCAAACGATCAGTCGCTGCGCCACAGAGGTAATTGAAATAGATACCACAATAGCTCGAATATTTTCATAGCACAAATGTTATTTTTTTTCATATTCATATTAAAGTTTGTTTTTTATACAAATGGTATTAACAAAATAACATAATTTTTCTGTGTTATATAAAAGGATAAAAGTTTTTTGTGTATTATACTGTATATATAATTTATTATACTAAAGTAGATACTCATAAGACAAGCAAATTACTTTTTGGTATAAGGCCACACTATCATAACAAATCCCTTAAGTTAATTGAATACTCGAATTTCAATCATAACATTATTGATTTGAAGGGTCAAGCTATATTTCTAAGCTGAAATTGAATATCAATACAGAGAACAGAAGGGTGTTCTAAATCAATATGATTAAGATGGTGGCAAATCACGTAACCGGTTTGTTAGTCTATGGATCGGACGGCCTGTATCGTTCTAGAAATAAAAGTAGACTAACTAAATAAGCATCGGTTATTTTTTCACTAATGTCCATCCATTAGTCTAGCCTACTTGCAATGCCTTAAGAGTCATTCGAATTTTGCAAATAAATTTCGTAGTATGCTATTTGCAGCGATAAATTTACAAAATGAAAATCCAAACTTTACAACATGTGACTTTAAAAACTAACCATAGATCGCTGTTACAAGACACAGAGATATATTAGTATGTTATGTACTGAATGACTTTTGTATTGAATCAGTGAGAGTGTTAGTAATATTTAATATTAAAAAATACATACCAAGAAGTAATTTTTTCTTCAACAAAAGCAGACCTCTCTTCATCCTTGGACTTCTTAATTCACTATGTTCGTATTGAGAGTTGTGTGCGACAAATTCATCGTGTATACTAGACCCGTCGTCTTGGTGGTGGTAGTGGATACTAGCCATGACGGTAGCGATGAGACAGGCCAATACGATAAGTGTGGAGAACTGCATTTTCTTTATCTTCTGGAAAAATATTTCAAGATAGCGTACTCCCTTTTTAGGCGCTACAAGTAATAAAGTCGCTACAAAACCCTTATTTAAATTGAGAAGCTTACTGATCATAATTTGATTTTGAATTTCAAGATAAAATCTTAAATTACTGTGACCTTTTAAGCGATACATTGTGTTTCTACCAAAAAACAATATGAGTAAACGGATCTACATTCAGTCAACAGTGGAAGAACAAAATAATTTTTTACTAAACCTTATTTATAGATTGACAAATATTACTTGAAATGGAAATATTCTTCTAATACATTTGAAAATTAATCAATAAAATTAAATCTAGGTAATTCTGGTGCAAAACATTTGTTTAATATGGTACGGTAATATATTAATAAAGTATACTTCGTAACAACTACGAAGAAGAACTTCGTAACAGATACTGATAAGAATTTTCAAATCCAGAACTTTTCTGCATACCTCAAAGTTTCTACTAACTCAAAAAGTGTTGTATTAGGCAAGTATTTTATCACTGGACAGCATATAAAATCAACTCTTGACATTCTGTTTTGAAATACAACACAAATTAAAATTGAACAGAAGAGTAAAAGAAAATGTAAATGCTTCTTACGACCGTTGAAAACTGCCTTATTTAGATTTACAAAGTTAAATTAAAAATTAATTATAATTAAATTATTAGCAAATTTTTATATATTTTCTCTTCTATATTAACAAAATATTAGAAACGGAAACATATTTTAGAAACTTCTTAGTGACGTCTTGCGGAAATTATAACCTTTCCACTACAGATTTCCTTAACGAAATCTTGAAAACCGCGCGACAAATAGGTAAGTATTTTCTAATAAAAAACCATTTAATGATTACAGCAGTTCAAAAAAAAAATTAAAATATTATTAAATTAGAACAAGAAATGATGTACAATTATAATTTTTTTTAATAATTTACTTAGTAACAAATCCGTAAGGTATTAATTAATTAATATAACATAAAATTCATGATACTGAATCCACAAGTACCTTGGTTGATTTGCAATGAGCACACAACACAGCACTGCTGCAGCCACAAACTGACAGATGCAAAGATGGTTAGTTCTGAATTCTTATATAGAATGCAGTGGTGATTCCTCGAGGGGAGGGCAAATGGTTAATGCACGCATGTATTGTCGCTGATCACGCATCGTTACGGGGTTCAAGGAAGGCCGCGTGGAGGGGAGAACACTTGCCGCTTCGGCTAGTAGGCTATCTCTTAATACCTCACCCTCTTTAAATGTAAATTTATAACATAAGTCTTGTTAACCATATAGTTATTGGTACAAGTTTATTGAAATTACACTTCCTCTACAAGCCTGTTATTCAGTATATACCGAAGTATAATTTAACGATGATCATGTCCAGATGTTGAGATTTTCAATGACTTAAAATTTATACAATACTCATATATAATTCTGATACATTTATGCACATTTTATTTATTTAAATTTAATGCAACTTAGAGAAGCCACCTTAATTACTAAGTATTTAAGTTAACTTTTTAAATACTTAATACTTAATTTATTAAGTATGTAAAAAGTGATTGATCTCGGTGCAAACGATGACGAAATATTTAATGAATTTAGTTGGAAGCTTTATTGTAAACACATCTCTTCAGAAAAAATGTTTAAATAAAATATTATATTGGAGGAATAAATCGTAATTCGCTATTATTATTTATTGGTTTTATCAATTAAAAGAAAATTACTAATTAATAAAGCTAATGAAGCAATTGTATATATTACAGGCTGTCATGTCTCGCTATTAATCTTATACCCAATTAATACTTAATGTAGATCCAATAAATTAACAATTATACGTAATATTAATGCTATTATGGGTAACGCTAACCTACACAATTATTATTAAATAGTTTCTTTTACACTAGATCAACCTATTTGATACTATATTTTCTTACACATAAATTTAAGTAATTATAGTACTATACTATAATCTATTTAACTGTTTTTAAGTTGTCTTACTCTGACCATTGAAATGATAGACTACATTAAATTACCGTCACGACAATTATGATACATCATGCTTCACAAATATTTACTCAAAACTCCTCATTTCAGCCTATAAATTGACCTTCCTTACGAATTTCCAGTAATTGCATTGTTTTTACACACGTCTTCGCAGCTATAATAGAAAACTTAATAAATTAATGTTTCTGGGAAATAAAAGGATAATACTTTTTTAATAAATATTAAAAATTTAATTAACAATTAAAAACCTTTGAGCGAAGATTAACAGTTGAAAAATTAAGACAAAAAAATCATGCTGTCGTTTATTCATTTACAATGACAAACGACTAAAATATAGATAAGTCTCTTATAAGCGTTTAAAATATACGTAAATCCTAATTAATTTTGACTTATTCAGACAATATGTATTTCTTTTTTTACGACCAAGATATAAAACTAGTAAAACATTAAGTAATTATAAACAAATTGTCCGAAATGTATACCTCTTGAGGACATTTGAAATGAAATCATTTACTTATAACAAATCCTCAAACATAAGTTTCAGAATATTAACGTCTTACTAAACATCCGAAAAGTGAATTATCGTATAAAATACGATAGCAACAAAGTATAAATTACAATTAAAGAAAAGAAATATTATCTCTTTGTTAAGACATCACGTTAACAAGTGTGTTTAAAAATACAGTTACGCTTGATGACCTTCCATATTATTTGTCGGTGTTGGTGACGGACGGGCAGCGCTAACTCAAAGCCACGTTACGAAATCTAAACAAGAAGGCACGCCCATGCCAAATGGACCGCGTTGATTCATTCCAAAGACGTGAGTCTCCTGTACAAAATAATTTTATAAACCGGTTACACTTGTTCACACATCTAATACCGATCAAAGAATATAAAAAAGGTAAGAAGATGTTTAGAACCTTCATGGTTTTTCTTTTCTTTTATATTATATATTTCTTTGGAACGATCTTCCTGTTGATGATCAGGAATGCAACTAAGAAAAACACATTGACATAAATATCTTACAAAACTTTTTGACAAGTAGTGTAGGCGTGACAAACTATTTTCGGATTATTTATATAATTATTTCTTTTTGTATTATATTATAATTGAATTTATATTTTAGTATGCATTACTAGTACATTATATTACATGTATTTCATATATTTTCTAAATGGTTTTCTCTTGTTTATTAAAAAGTTCTTATTAATTAGCAACCAAATGGATATATTATTTTTTCAACATTTTCTGGGTTGATTGAGCGGAATATGTCAGAAGGCTTCCTATCCTCTCGTAGTTGCACTGGTGTTAGGTTTCCGTTACCGGAGACCCTCTTGGTAGGTGCCACCGCAGCTCTTATTTCTACTGCCAAACTGTAATGTGCAAACATTATTGTGTTCCGATTTCAAGAATGCTGTATGCTAGTGGAATTACTGGGGTAACGAGACTTAACACCTTATGTCTCATGGCGACAAGCGCAATGTGATGCTAAGTATATCACCTTTGCCAGCGCTACGTTATTATGAGCAAGCGTATCACTTACCATCAGGTGAACGCCTTGCTCGTCTCGTCCCATCGTCGTTTAAAAAAATATTAATTGTTATCATAGAAGGCTTAAATAAACAAACGATTATGTATTGTAAAGGATATATAAGAGAACTGTATGTACACTTCTTTTATGAAACGGTTTTATTGATACCAGAAATTTCAATTTAAAGTTATTAAATAAAGTAAAAATGCTTTAATCGGATTTTATACGTAAACTTTAGAAACCTAAATAGATTTTGTACACGAACAAGCTTTTCGTTAAAGCCTTTATTTTTCATGTCGGTATATTTAAATTTTTTTAATTAGAGAGATTTAACATTACGTATATAAATCTATATACTCGTAATATGGTAGTGACCAAGCCAGACTTACTGTAAAATAACAAAAACAATAAATGTGACTAAAAATCAGATTACTCTCATTATTTTACATAAATAGCTCTACAGTTCTTTTGCTAGGATTTGTAAATATGAGTTGTACTCTTTACTTTTAATGTAATCAAAGGAACTTTTTCGTTTTTCAAACAAAGAAATGTATTTTAAAGTTTATTAAAGTGCAAAATTTCTCGTGCTTACATATTGTAGTGTTGCGCGCTAAAGTTTAACTTGTATAACGTCTGCGGCTCACTTCTTGTTTGAATAACACCAGAGTTGCTTCCTTATCAGGCAACATACCAGCATGGCGCTACACCGCACGTATAATTTGTAATTACGTCGAATTGCGTGGTCAAAATGACATAAGAACAATAAATACTGCTGCGCTTCAACAAACGCAATACGAGCGATACACAAAAGGACTGCTAATAAACCTGCCCGCACGCACCTGTTTTTTCAATAATCGCCAAACGTAACCACACTTTATAAGAAACAACTTAACATTATCTGGACCAAAAAATCTTAAATTTTTCTGGATTTTTTGAAGTAATCCTACTATATACCCATTCCATTTAAATACACAAATTAATAAAATTTACTACTAGTACTCACCTAATAGCTTTTTGCTTCACTCGCATAAACGCAAATTGTTTTCACAATACGTTTACCAAAAGACAACATTAGGATTTTTGTCAGTTTATTCTAGATCCTCAAAACAGCTGGACGGATACCCACAAGTAAAGGACACAAAGTAAACTATTAAAAAAAGATAACAATTACAAAACTATGCATAAATTCGGTTTTATTAGCAAGGATTTGAATTTATAAAGTTTTGGATCCCAATTGCACAAAATGAGATTTGCCGCAAAAATTAAACACAAAATAAATTTTATTTATGAAACACCATATCAATTAAGAGCGCCCATTATTTTTGTATACATATAAAATATGATAAAATGGAACATGTAAACGTAGTCGTGAAATAACATTTCGTGTAATACATGCGCGGCAAACCTAATTAACTTTAAAGCTGGTACGTTGGCGCTACACATTTTTACGTAAATGTTATACAATTACTAACACGAATATAGTACAATACAGTACTACATAGCAAGTAATAGTGCATTTGAAGTTATGAAGTTAATAGTACTATAATTGATTAAAAATAATAAAAAAAAATTAAGATTTTTAATATCTATGTAATATAATTTATTGTATAATTTCTTGCTAACAACTTTTTAATACTTGCTGCACAATACTCTAACTCCTCTGCCTACCGAGAGACCAGGATTGAGTCCACCAGAAGCGGTAACTTCGAATTAGCTTTACAAAATACGCTTTATTAATTACATTTGTCTATTTATTCATTTATCGTATCTTAAATTTTACTAAAAAAAAATAACAGTATAATTTTAAATTAAATATAGTATATCCTTCTTATTTGGGTATGCTGTAAGAGAACTCTTTTTAGGGTTAAGCTCGCCTTTGTGACACTATGTT
>DWLS01007718.1:0-10492 GCA_018246255.1 Pachliopta kotzebuea | reverse complement strand
ATGTGTTGCACGTTTTTATCAAAAACTTAGACTGAATTACATTTAATTGATTAATACCAAAACATTTCTAAATGGATCTTAATAGTTTTCAAGATTTTTTTCCTAAAACAATTAGTGATTAAAAGTAAATAACAGTTTTTTCTGATCTAAACTATCGCAAAAGAAATATAACCACATCATTATTTTCATTTGATGCAAATATTTGTAAACTATTATGGTATATGGTAGGTTACTATTGTCATGCCGTTATACTATCGTTGGCTACGGCACTCTTTAAACCGAAAAACTATAGCGTTGACAATTTACTTTTGCTGCAAATAAACTTAAGACGCTTTTTATTTCCGTACATACTATTACTTATATGAGTAGCAGGCCGGGTATGAAAGGTTTTTTATGTGTTTTTAGACTAATCAAGTGACAATAGTACGTATCATGAATTTGCGATTTTGATAAATCTGTCTCCGAATGTGCGAAAAGAGCGTTCCATTTGAGTAGCGACAGTGTAATATTCGTGTTTCGGCATGAATATTTTAAACAATTTTCATGGGTGAATCTTATGAGTTTATTTATTTGAATTGGTGGTTTGTAGCTTGGGCATGCACCACGACGGCACCGGTAATACGTGCACACGTGACGGTTACATCATGTCTCCGTCGCGGGGAACGCATGGCGAGGCCACGTGGTCGTACTGTAGCGCCAAGGTCGTTGCCGATTTGCAGTAAGAAAATCTTATATACAATTTTTAATCTCATGTACTTTAAATCTTTCACCGTACATCCATACACCTCGGTAAATCATAAACGGATAAACTCAAACGTTTGTCAAGTACGAAAATAGAAATATCACCACCTGAGTAACTGTCAAACTCATCGAAAAAATCTACCTCTTTTTATATAAAAAAAAATTATGTGTCAAATATAATATAACTGAAATATTCTATTTCGTAATCTCATAATTGATGTAATGATATTTATAACAAAAACAATTTCTTAAAACAATATATTTTAAATCGTGTAATTTCTGAGCGTTCATTACTAAATAAAAGGCGAAGATAAACGTAGTGATATGGGAAAGTCCAAAAAAATATGTTGAATGATGTACAATATTAGGCAAATCCTGTATGATTTATAAAATAATACGAAAATATTAAAATTGTCTTATTTAGTCGCAAGTTAAATAAAATTTAATAAGCAGCGTTTGGATCAGATATTATTGTTAAATGAAATATGTTATAATTATACGTCATCGTTCACCCACACACAGGTCATCATACGCTGTCTGTACCCTTAAATATACTTTATCTATGGTGAAAATTAAATTACTGTAGTTATCTATTTTTACACTATAATATAAAATAGCTCATAACCGACGATTTTTTTTAAATGTATATACAGATTTAAAATGTATAGTAACTCACATATACAAAAGCATCCGAATCATGTGGGGATTTAAATTTTTAATGATTTGTAAAAAGTATAATTACTTGTTTGGTAGTAATAAGTGAATATTTTGTACATTACACTGTTAGATTTTCCATGACATAATTTAAAAACTACAGAACCATATGCTTATTAAATATACACATCAAATAAGTAGTAATTCTGAAATTTGTAAATTATGAATATAGTTAATTTATAGTTAATTACAGATGGGCGACTTGCTTGTTTGATGGTGGTGATGATGATAATGAAGACATTCCTGTCGAGCTCCACCATGAACGCTTCGGTGGTGCTCCTGGTGTGGTCTGGGATGCTAAAAAACAGTGCGAGGTAAAACTTTCCACTATTATTACTTATTACAACCGCCGATACTTTTCTTTAATTACCTAAAATAATGAGTTTCATTAAGCTAACGAAAGTCTGTGTATTCGTATTTTTGTCTGTTGCAATTTCTTTTAGTTAAAATATCCTTTATTAAAATAAAAAAGTGTGAATTATATAACTTTATAAGTTCTTTTACCGTAATATAAACTTGTTATGTCGTGTACTTTTTCAAGTAGACGAATTAGTAAATATCTTATAATTCGCTTTCAGGTCGTTCCAACTGTCAAATTATAAACGGTTTAATTTATAAGTGTCGTGTTTAAAAAAACTTGCGTTTTAATCTGAAAATTTGCTGCAACTTATTACAACTCGTCGCTTGATGGCGCTGATTCAAAGTAACTTTTAACCAAATTTATGTTTACATAGAAATGTAATAATTCAAAACCGGCATATATGCATGGTTTTGCAAGTTTTATCTTAATATTAGTAGCATGTGCTACGGGTGTGAATAACTTTGTATGAGTTTACTAATGTACCTGTTCATTTTTACAGGTGCTGCTTCGTGACGTGGACGCGGCTCCGGTGGAGGAGCAGGGAACGATGGCAGCACATTGCACTCGGTTGACGTGCCGCTCACCGCATCGAGTCGGTTTCTATTACGCCGGACCTGCCCTGCCAGGCACGCCCTGCGGATTACGAAAGGCAAGAGCAATGATAATATATGAACAATGGTTTTAAAACAATCTTTTTCTGTTCTCACAAAAGGCACGTCTTAAAATAGAAAAACTCTTGCTAAGATCCAAACTCAGGCAAGGAGTCGAATTGGGACCCCCGTGTTTAAAAGTAAGCGATGATGGGTTATCCCTTAGAGGCAATAAATATAATAATATAAATATGTTTCAATTGAAAACAAAGCTGTCCCTAAGGTATGGACAAAGTCTAACCTCTTTACCATTTTGTTTAGAAAATTTTGGTAATCAAAGAAATTAAATCGTTAAAGCTCATAAATTCCAATTTCCGCTGCTGAATATCCGTAATACATAATTGTATTCGTTAATTTGGCCCTTTTCTTTCTTTTGTCTACTTTATTTTCCCTTCCGTTTTTTACTCGTCTTTTGTCTATTGTCTACTATATTATCTTCTTTGTTGTCTTCCTAATTCTTTTCTTTACTATCTTCTTGGTTCTCCTTTTTAATGTCTTTTTATTCTCTTCAACGTTCTTTTCTTTTTCCCGCCGACCCCGCCCTCCTGCAGCTGGTGGAAGAGGAAATCTCTCGCAGATCTTCCTCGCCTCCGAGGGGCCCGCCCCTAGATCCGATCACAGTGAGCGAGGTCATGGACACGATCCGTGGCCTCAAAACCAAATCCGCCCCGGGACTCGACGGCATCTTGAACAGAGTGCTCAAATGCCTTCCCGTCGACATTCCTGGACGCCTGGAAAGATGCCGAAGTCGTGGGTATTCCAAAACCTAACAAGCCCAAAAACATTCCCGACTATTACCGTCCGATAAGTCTCCTCTGCAATATGGGGAAGATCTACGAACGCCTCGTCCTCACGCGCCTCACAAAGTTCGTCTCGGACAATAAACTTCTCCCCGAATACTTTTACTATACTTTAAAGCTCGCGGAGTCCAGATCCACGAGCTCAGGGTCCGATGAAGCTTTCGCGGCCATAATAGTGGCCGAAAGCAACGACTTTATCTGAAAAAAAAAGTTCTGTTCTTTGTTTTCTTCTTAATTATTTTCCTTATTACATCTTTTCTTTATTATTCTTATCTTTCATCTTGGTTACCTACTCTATTGTCTTCCCAGATTTCTTTTTTAATGCCTTCCTTATTCCCTTTTTTAATGTCATCCATGTCATCTTTATTATCTTCTTAATTCTATATTTTATCTCCTTTTGACCTGTTCTTAGTTCTCTTTTTTGTTCTTTTCTTTGTTCTCATCTTTTCTCTCTTTTTATATTACTCTCAGGGATTAGGTTCAATTTGGTACTGGGTTTCAATCAGCCATAAAATAATGTGCATGATTATAGAGCTAAAAAAAAGAACTGTTGATCAAAGTGATTGAGCAAAAGGGAAAGGAACACTCCCATACATGTCTCATCATCCATAACTGAGCGTTTGCATGAAGTCGTGATAACCTAGTGATTTGAATGTCTGCCTTCCACTCCGAAGGTACCAGACTCGAATCCCGTCTACACCAAAGAATTTTTCAATTTATGTGCAGTTAGTACATCAATTAATATTTTATATAAATAATGCTCTAAGCTATGTATCAAACCGCGTGGCCATAAACCTTAAAAAAAAACTGAGCCTCTGCCAATACAAGAAATTATCACTAAAACAAACGTTTAAAATGTATAAAGTTATAAAATAGAAGTGTATCGTTAAATTAAATTATAGAAATAATTAATTCCTGAAAATAACCTTACTATTTGGCTAAAAGCCAACTTGTTGGTCTTTCTTTGCTCTGTGTTACTAACATTTTAATGGAAAAGTGTGTCTACGTTTATTTATAATCGAAAACGAAAGTGAAAACTTACTTTAAAAATAAAAATGTTGATTAATTAAAATTTTGCTCACAAAGCATATGAATGTATTACAAATAAATTCGGGAAAACCAAAAATGGAAAGGCGCTCCAAAAACAACATTACCGATGGTTATAAAGGTTATAAAAGAACAAATTGTCGGTGGAGATGCTAATTTCACCGAATATAATAGCCGCCATTGATCTTTCTTGCGTGGGCTTTAAATGATTCACAGGAATAGCTGAGTGGCGGATACGAACTTGCGAAAATTGATTTGCTGGTTGTCCCCTAAAGCGTGGTGCTTCGTTTACATAATTAATAAAAAAAAATGAGCAGATAAAGTTTAATAACTAACAAAGTTACAAAGCGTTTATTTTCTTGTAATCAATTTTATGAAATTAATTTACTAGTGGTGCCAAGGCGGCGAGTGCGTGACATCTGGGATCACACCTGTTACTGACAGCTCCTTACCAGGCGATAGTGGTAGTGATGCTTGGGGGGAATGGCGGTTGGGATCCTGCCGCTCCGGCTGCATGTCACAAGGGCGCGGCGCTGTTGAGCGGCGTCGTTCTTGTTCCAAAGGCGGCATGTGTGAAGGTGCCGCATATGACGTTATGCTCTGTGATGACACCAAGGTTAGTCATCACTTATGTGCTAAGTAAAAATTTAGGATATTTTCATGTTTTAAAACTTCTGTAATGTAATTTTTTGCTAGGCTTTTTGACTTATGTGATGAAACAGCTGATCGCTGATTGGGACGGTGAGAAATCACTGATAATATTGAGGCAGACTAGAATTGTTTTTGATTAAAACTCGCTAATATTTAACATAATGGTAAAGACCCGTTTTGTTGGTATTTATATATATAAATATATATCGAGGGTGTAGTAAAGGAATGATTCTACTATAAAGAGATAACGATGAGCGTTATGAGTAGACACACACTACTTTGTTATGGGCAGATATTTCACTTACAACTAAGTGAATGTCTTGGTTGCCAGATAAAAGCTACAAAGGATATAATATACTTACAGGTGTGCGGCAAAAAGAAACGTGTAACTGCGAACGAGTACGCGTCACGTCAGTGCGGTCAGTACGCAGGAACCCTGTCCGCGCTGGACGCACGCGGCGGAGGACTGCAGGCGCCCCACGACCCCAGTAAGTGCTCTCGCCTCTCTTTTTTTAAACCCTCTGAAAACAATTTATTAGCCCCTGCCTTCGTTGAATTGTAAACATTAGATGGCTTTGACTATCCCCACTCTTACTATCTTCGGTGTTACGTGGCACTCGATACAGAGAAAATATATCAAGGAAAAATCATCAGATTTCATTATGTCATATATCTGTTTTTACCTCGCCCGTTACACAAGTCAAGATTTGTGAGTGCTGCAAATACGTAATTTTATTACGAGTACCCATACTTTATAAGTATTATACCATACCCATATTTTACATTTTCCAAGCACGTATGTGGATGGGGTGCGCGTTATTTTGCCGTCGTGCTGGTGGCGGTGGGTTCTACGCACCCCGTGTAGAACTAAACGCGGCCGGTCTTGATCCATATTTCCCGGATGGTACTTGGTGCCACAACGACGGCGAACACGACTACTACTGTTTACAGCATCACTGCCTCCCTGAAGTAAGTGGAAAACATATTTATATTACATGTGTAGGTAGATGTTACCGCTACTTTTTCATTATTAAAATTTTTTAAACTGTTGTTAAGACTAACATATAATTTTATTATTGAATGTCGCAACTTCAATCTAGAATAAGGCAAAATTACATAACTAAGAGGTTCCTAATCCTATTGTTTATTAAAACAACCGCGTCAGATCACGTGCTTTATTGAATCACCGTAAGGTCATAAAAACTCGTGCAACAAGATAACATGTTATTCCGCTTAACTGTAACCTAATTAGACACTCCGGTTTTATGTTAACAACTATCCATTATGTTAAGTACATCATACATTAAGCATTTTGGGGCTTGTTCGATGATTTGAATACATTCTCATGTACTCGTTATGTAATTTATCAGCTATTTTTAAAGGCACAACTTAAAAACTGCGTACACAGTAGAAGCTGTAATTATTATAAATATGAAAGATATTTTAAATGAGTAACTAAATTGCTTTTTTATTATAATAAATTTCAAGTCTAGATAATACTGTTTACATTATTTTTAAACTGTTTACGTTTAGTTAAGCTACGCACGTAATCGTACTGCAGTCCACGCACCACACTATCGGTCTCTCATGTTTGTACCACAAACACCGTTGATGTTTTATGGCTTCTGTCTTTGCGTCACCGCTTCTATCATATTTGCTCTATGCTGTGAAATATTCGCTAATCTGTCAAGATTTATCATGACGTTTAAATTAGACCGTGATCAATTATTCTCTTCGTGTGACGTAGTAGCGTAGTTAAGTAGCAGGAAATCGTGATAAAAGAATATTGGTCATTTATCGTATCCATATCAAACATACATGTAAAAGAAGTCTTACTCGTAGTTACTTAATTCTAGTATTACCAATCAACACTGTAACGTATTATATAATCATTTTGATTATTGAGGAATATTTAATCAAATTACATTTTTATTTACGTGTTAATACCACTTTAAAGTTTAGTCTGGCATCTTAAGACTTTTCTTTTGGTATATTAAAAGCTACTCAAATGTATACTCTCAAGAGACCTAGTCTATTATTTATTACTATGTCCAAGTTTACACGTTGTTTGGTCCAAGATTTGATTTGATTACAATAATATGAATAACCCATTATTGAACAGGCTATCTACCTTTTTTCTGGAAGTAACTTTAGTATAATTTTCAAATTGTTACCATTATTAAACTGAAAAGATTATCATTTAAAAACTGCGAAAAGGCTTGATGATAATTACATTTTTTAAAAAACTTGTTAGTTAAAAATTTTGCATATTTTTAAATTGGTTATGGAATATTCCTTAAATTGTCTGTAATAAGGAAATTACACGTGTATAGAACAAAGTCAGTTAGTTCATTTATTCCCTCGTCACCTAACTATAGGTGTGTAAGTCGGAAGTAGGCAAGGACGCTGGAGGATCGCATTCACTGCGGTTATTATCAAGGTTCTTATAACACACTCAGATGTCGTAAATGGAAACCGGAAGCATTAATTACTTGTACATACGTGAATTAAATTTTTCGCAGTTTTGTGGTTACAAATTGTTTTATAAAACGAAGCGATGAGACTAGCAATTCGTTCAACTGATAGTAGGTGACGGATCATAAAAAGCTAGTTTGTTTACACAGCGCTCATTGTCCTTATCATCTTGAGACAGTTCTCTCTCTATAGTCGTATAAAAACCCAGTAATGTATGCACTGTTTTTCATTAGAAACAGCTCAGCCACAGTAATTTTTAAAAATATGTTAAATTTGTAAAAATAAGAGGTTATGTTACATTAAATATCTTTACTAATTTTATTCAGAATTTTAAGATGGCACCTCAGTGGCATATTTGGGATTTGCCCAGTCAAGACATTGGAGGTCCGTTCAATGCGCGCGCACGTTCAATTGACGATGAGTCTGCTGCCGCCGCCATGCGCGCCTACCTATCCCTGGACGACGGAGGTACACCGTTGGCACGGGCATCCCTGCCTCCGCACATGCCCGACGAACCCGAGGACCACTGGGAAGTCGTGGACTACATAGAAATAAACAGGAATTAAACAGACACCGAAACGTTTACAATGAGAATGATTTATATGGAGTACTTTGTCTTGCCAAATGTAAAGTAATGTTTTTATTATTGACCGGCTCGCTTAGCGGAAATAAAGAAGGCATGTCACGTGCGAGTCCTTAGTTACGAATAAATCTTTAGATTTACGATTATTACGAGTTTCTGATGTACCGGACAATTGATGATTGTTAATTGTGCTTATCGTATATATCTACACTAAACATCGCATTTGTTAGTTTAAGTATATTCCACAGTATTAATAAAGTAAGGTACTTTTATAAAATTATGTAGTACAAAATAAGAATTTGTAGAACCATTTTTGAACAATAGAGTCGAAATAAAGCTTAGAAGCTTTGCTATACCCGTCCTAAATCATAGACAAGTATTTATTTATTTTTACATCTTGTGTAAAGGCGGCTTAATGCCTTTGGCATTATCTCACAGTCTACCTTGGGTGGTGCAGACTTATGACGAGATAGGTAGGTGCATTGGGTAATTAAAATAAAAAGAGTGTGATAATACATTTTAAAATATTATTTAATAACATTACAATACATACATAAAACAAATATCAAAAGTAAATAAAAAGAAAACTTATTAAGGAAAGAGTGCATTTAATATATTAAGTATATAGATATAACTATAAGGAAAACATAGAAATGCTAGTCTTATTTGGTAAAATAGTATAAGATTACCAACTATAAAATATGTTTAGGTATCAATTCAAATGTATAAGTTTGCTTTTATTTTTTATTAAAGTTAATGTACAAAATGTGTTTTGTTTTATTTAAGACTTACTCATATGGCCGAAAAAATACGATTTAAAAAGGTAATTTCAATAATTTTTCTTTACATATTTTAAATTTTAGCGTAAAGATTAATTTAAATCGTATAACTTTTTCTAGTTTACGACGAATAAAAAGTCAAATATTAATATATGTGTTTAATTTGTCATTTTACATAAAAGCAAATGCATTAGACAATGAAACGAACAAGTCTGACAATCATTATCACCGAATGCCATCTTCAAAATGAAGTTGGGCGGTCAGTTGGAGAACTACATCAATCCTGTTCCATTCTTATCAGTGTAGCTTAATCAAAACGTGTCCACTCTTTTAAGTCATAAACCACTTTATTAAAGGTTATATAAGTTATTTATACTTGAATAATTGCATTAAAAATATTATAAAATTCCAAAAAAATTTTTTTGAACTTTAACATAAATGCTTAATTTCTTTAATTAAGTAATGGAAGAGACGAATGGTAAATTTTTCTTATGGTGTATAACATGCCTGCGTATAATAAATTACTATAAGGAAGGACACAAATTTATAACTTTTTTCTAAAAACATTGAGTGATTGATGTGAATACGTGATAAGCCGATTAGCTTTTAAATTCTTATACTGAGTTACTATTTTGTATTGGTTCTTAAACCACGGACACAATGCTGACATTATATAGCATAGATGGTTTATGTCTAATACTAGTTTTTATTTTCGCTTTAACAATAATAATAATAATTTAGTAATAGTACCGACTAGAGAAGTAACTCTCAATATTTTTTTTTCATAGAGCATAATTGTGCTTTCAGTTAAATTAATGTTATTTATGGGCACAAATGCGCTAAATGGGTTAACGTTTTACCTCATGGAATAATGCCTAAGGAAAAAAATTATTAATACATTGACTATACTGTTAAGATTATTCATAACATAAGTTAAAGCCAATTTCCATATTTACGGGGATGTATACTAAAGTAATGAAAAATTTTCGTGTGCATACAGTTTTAGTCTTCTTTTTTTAATTCTTTGCGCGTTTGAAAAAGAGGCTGGTAAAATTTAGTATGCGCGTTTCATCTAATTTATAACCCACCTTTGTTACCGTGTCGTCTATAGATAACTTTGGCATAGGTAATAAAAGTTAATGAGGAAAACATCAAATTAATCACGTCACAGGCTTTATTCAGAGATTTTTATAAAAACTTGCGCTGTACGTTGAGAATTTGCTAATTATTTTTTTAACACAATGAAGTAAATTTTAAGTAACTTACATAATGAACAGCCTATTTTATTTATATTTGATTTGTGTGATCTAGTAGATAGTCTTATACTTAATTGTTGTTGATTAGTGATGATTAACTAGATAAACTGATGATTTACTTCTGTATAAGATCAGACTAAGAATCTCGTGGGCGGCAGCCACCGCGCTAGCCAGCGATCCGCCAAGGGAGCTCGTGGCGGAGGTTCTCGCGGAGGTTTCCACTTATGTCTCGGATAGGAGGGCCCGCGGAGAGAACCCTACGCCAGATGAGATCCAGCGGATCCGTCTGCTAGGAGAGGCGGCGCTATGCCGGAGGTGGGAGGAGGACCTGGCACATCACCTGTACGGTGTCCGGACTTGGAGGCGTGGATGCGCCGAAAGCGCAAACCTCTCACCTTCCGTCTGACACAGGTGCTGACCGGGCACGGTTGCTTC
>DWLS01007717.1:0-10493 GCA_018246255.1 Pachliopta kotzebuea | reverse complement strand
TTTACCATCATCGACCACATCTTCACTTAACACCAGGTGGGATCGTGATCAAGCATTAACCTATACATACGTAAAAAGAAAAATTCTTACATATCAATACAATGACCATCTTTTCCCAATTACTTACTAATATTAACACTAGATTTACCAAACCAGTTAAATTGACTGCTCCTGCATGTTCAATATAAATTATTTCTATATGAAATATTCTTCTTTTTGTAATATCATCACTTTTGTAACTTTAACTAAAAAAATAATTAAATGAACTTTATATATATTCATAACAAATATATTAGGTTTTGATTTGAAATAGGTATAGTTAAACATATGATAAATCTAGTGTTAATGACATCATCTTTATTTAAACGACAATATCAGTCCGTCAATAATTTTCAATCTCGAGAACTACAAGGAGTAGGAGCTGGTGCCTGAAATTTGTCATACAGACAGATCTCGCTTAGATAAGATTAGAGACGTTGGAATTTTGTTGGTATGTGGTCGGATTCCCGAATTGTGAGTGCACAAAGTTTCAGAACTTTGTATGTAAATAAATGAAAAGTACCATATTAATAAAAAAATAATTTTTGGAAAAGTTACTGCAGCATATTAAATTGATTCACCGACATTTGGAAGTTTTGCAAAAAATTTCGAAAAGTTTTTATCTTGAATAAATTAACTACGGGGAATGCCGTTAAGGAAATACAGAGCAATTTTCAGATGACAAATTTGATGTTAATTGAATACTTATGATTAATGTTACTAAATAAACAATAAGAGTCGGTGTGACCGTGGACAGAGACCTGAACTCTTGATTTCACAAAACACGAACGGTTAAAGTACCGCGCCGGGACTGCGCCGAGACTGACCGGCCGGCTGCGGTTACACGGGTTAATTTTAACCACTCGCCCTAGTTCCCGCGATACGAGGAGTTCTACACTGGGACAAACTATTAAATTAACGTATTATAACGTGAATGAAATTATCGCTATCTTGCGCGCAACGCGAGCATTTAGAAATGAGAGATTTGTTCGCATAGTTAAAGTTAAAAGATAGGTTGGCATATACAGTTTTAATGTAGTAGATGCAAAGACAATGAAATATATATGTGGGCATAGGTCAGAACATGATAAATGCAATTTCCGTCAAATCTAAATAAAATCACTTAACGCAACGCATAAGATCAAAACAAAACTTGAAATATAAAAGTTATCATAATCTGATTAGTATTCAATACAACGGTAATATTTTGCATGTAGTTTATTCTGATATGAACAAATAAAAAAGCAGTTTTTGGCGAAAATATCTATATGTATAAGTATTACTGTGCAAAAATTTACTTATCATTTTCTGATCTATGACCACAGAAATATATTGATGTTATATATATAGATTTCAGCAAACCTTTTGATAAAATCTGCCATTTCATACAAATAAAGAAAATCGCAGAATATAAAGTCGCCGAATCTTTTCTAAAGTGGCTAAAATCGTACTTAACTGATCGTGAGTTTTATATTGTGGTAAATAATTATCAATGCGAATCCAAATTCATTACATCTGGAGTTCCTCAAGGTTCTCACATGGGTCCTATATTATTTAATATCTTCATTAATGATCTTCCTATCCGGTTTTAATACTCGGACTGTTACTTGTATGTTGACGATTTAAAAATAGCGAGAACAATTAAATCACATGAGAACATACAGTACTTGCAAAATTATCTGAATCGTCTTGTTCAATGGTGTAAAGTTAATATAATGGAATTAAATTTCGAAAAATGCTACCATATAAAGTTCACAAGGAAATATAATTTCGTTAAGTCTAATTACTTTCTGGAGAAAAATCAAATACATGAGATAGAAACATACAAGGACCTAGGAGTTATCTTTGATAAAAAAAGTTACTTTTATTGGGCACAATGAAATTAATTAAGAGTTACATTTCGTATAATGTTTAAATCAAAATTTTAATAAAGGTTTTGGTATATAGTTTTGATGTCTTTCTATAGAGAATTAATGTTAATACTTTGGATAGTAAGTTATGTTTTTAAGACCTTTCAAGCAGCTGACAATGGCAAAGTACAAAAATGCTTGGGTATTATGACATAATATATATGAGTAAATAATAATGAAGTTTGTGGAATTGGTGAGATTGTGTAAGTTGGTATGACTGCAGGATATTTCTGTGCAAAATTTCTAATATATTCTTTCTTGGCGTGCGTCCGTATAGAATGAGATGTAGCTATGCCAAGTTAATAACCGATATATAGATATTTGTTTATTTAGACTCCAACATCAATACATACAAAACATTCAAATCTAAAATTAACAATTATAAGAATAGGTACTGATATGTAAGCCAGTTTTACAGGCGTGTACAACAATCTCTTAAAACACTATGATATGTTAAGCAATCCTATAAAAATTTGGAAAAATTTGTTAAATTTACATGTTAACAAAAAATGACAAAGTTACACATAAGATAAAAATTTAAAATTACATTATAACAAGAGTTATCAATTTAATATTCTCTTATTAACTATAGACAAAGAAACTTGGATACTAGTTTAGATTTGTGAGCAGGACACGTTTCATAAAAAATGTCGATGCCGTCAATTAATGCACATATTTGGTTATATTCACTACAAATCTTGGATAAAGGGGAACATTTAAGGAGATTTGTTTTACTTGTGGGAATATGAAAAATTTTAGTGATAGGATGCAGGGGGCAGTGGTATGGAACGCTAATGTTGATTTTTTGAAATAGGTGGTTACAATCTTTGCTTCCGGAAATTAGTTTTTTTAGGAATATATTAGTTATTCTACAGTTGCTGAGCGATATGGTAACAACGTGTTGTATTTATTAATTTTATATTGTTTATTGTTTTTTAGATGCGAATGCTACGGGAAACTTCTAATATTAAAATAAATGCCTAAATTCACAAGTCGAAATAGAACGAGTTCAATGTAACCGTAAAATTAGTTTGTTTTTCTATTTTGCTTAGGAATGGAAAGTGAATGGTTTGCGAGGTGTGAGTTTACAAAGAACGAATATAGTACACGGCCCCACTGGGAACCATCAGTAACCCTAACAGCGTATTCACTGTAATCACTAAACAGTATATTCTCCATCAAGAACTATTGAGAATGCTAATCATATTAAAAGTGAAGGTTTTGATTATTATTTTTATATGAGAAGAGACAACATATAGTAGAGATAATATAAGTACAACTTTGTTCAATAGATATACGAACGATATATGATGATGATAACAGTTGCAGTTAAAATGTTGACAAATACACTGTGTTTTGTACAAAGTAGTTTTGATACCATTGGTATTGTATATATACATATATATAGACCGTTTATTTTGAAAGTGTTGTAAGTCCATTTTCTTTTTTTTAGAGAAAATTAAAGGTCACTATATTTGTTGATTTAAAAATACAGGCAAATAATATGCAATTTCATTTAGCGACCGATTTTAAGTTGTACAAAACATGGGATTTTTTTTAGTTATATATAAAAAAATTACATTAAATTAAGCATGAATTACGTTATAGCTTATTTTTCTCAAAAATGGACTTACAACACTTAGACGTTCCTTAGAAAATTAACTAGCTTTACCACCTTTAAAATCTGTAACAGTAGTATTTACTTATAACATACCGCATAGCTATGAGATTTGTAATTTTGTAAGAAAATTTGTATCAGTAAACTGCCAATAGCTCATTAGGCTGTTTTTTATTGAGGTGAAGAACAAGAAGTTCACCTGATGGTAAGTGATACATTTGTTCATAATATGGCGCTAGTTAAGATGGTATACACATCACCACATTTTGCTGGTCGCTTTAGGATATAAGGTATTAATTCTAAGAGCAAGACATTCACCTAACGGTAAATGATACATTTGTTCATAACAACGCAGCGTTGGTTAATAAGAATACATTGCACCATATTGTTAACATCGACTTGAAGGGTAAGGTTTTAAGTCTCGTTACCCCAGTAATTTTAATACAATACAGCACCTTTCAAACCGGAACAGTAATGTATGCACATTACTGTTTGGCGGTTGCAATAGGAGCTACTACCTACCTAGATAGTCTTCGGCAACAGAAACGTACCGCTAGTGAACTTCTTATACTCTTCTTTTTACATTGTTTTCTTTTACGCTTATTACATCTTTTATTAATTTATATAACGATTAAATCTCTTGTTTTTACTTTCATTACAATTTTTATAACAATTTCACAAATTTCTAGTTTTATTTAAACTCATCAATTTTTGTACTACTTCTCCCGCAAACTTTTGTAATCACTCATCAGGAAGGCGATGTTACCAAAATACTTTATATTGTTGACCTTACATATTTTCTTTAACATTGTTATTTTCATAAATTTTTTACTACCTTACATTTGATTTCTTTTATTAGGAGGAAACCAAAACAAAATTTAAAACGGTATTGATAATAAATTAATTACTGGTGGTAGGTCTCCGATGGTATAGACCGTTTAGGTAGGTGCTACCGCAGATCCTATTTCCACCGCCAATAGTAATGTGCAAATATAGCTGTTCTAGTTTTTCTTAAATGTTTATGTCTACACGATTTGATACATGGTTTAAAGCACGAGATATTAGTTAGTGTTATACTAACTGCATATAAATTGAACAATTCATGGTGCAGGCTGGACTCGAACCCGGTATCTTCGGAGTGGAAGGCTGGTTCGAACCACTAGGCTATCACGGCTCGCTGTGTTGAAGGGTGCTGTATACTAGAGACCTAATTACAGAGCTCTCATCTAGTAGTCTGTATGATTCCTTGATATTTTACTTTTGGTATCATCATGTTATGTCTGTGTGTTATTCTCTCGACGGTTTCAATCAGTTTGGGATTGAATTCACAGTTTATTTTTAAGTTAGTTTTGGCACGGCTCGTGTTTTGATACAAACAACCAAACCGGAAAGTTTGGCGCGGATAATGCACCACGGGGACAACGTTTAAATAATTTATTTATTTCATTAAACAAAGACAGAATTGTGGATGCTAAAGTCTGAGACAATACCTCACAGGACTGAAGCCAACTTCACCAGCTCGCGGTGCACCCTGCTAATCAACAAACAAGGCTCTAGCTCCACACCAACAAACAGGCCCAAATCCTTTCACTAATGAAGGAAGCCTTCCTCCAGCAGTGGTTGTCTATTGGCTGTAGATTTCTGTTTCTGATCAACGTCTAAGTAGGTATCACCGTGACGCTTATCGACACTAAACAAAAGGTATCGTGTAATCATTGTGCTCCAATTTGAAAGTCAATGTAGCTTTAGATTTAGTTATCGCCCAATAGAAGTCCACTGCTGGGCATAGGACTGTCTCAAAGAGTCACGCGATGAAGCCAACCACAACTCGCATTGAACCTTGCTAATCAACAAACAAGGCTCAGGCTTCCCACGACCCACAATGGGCCAGAGTGAATAGTCCTGTAGTTTCGGGATATCAAGATTAGGACTAAGGTAAGCCCTGCCTGTAGTAGAAGGAGACTGGAACGGATTTTGAGGGTACGGACCTTCACTGTATACGACAACTACGAAGTGATATCGTAATTTGCCGCAGCATACTGTCTATGCTGGGGAGGGCAACAGCTCTCCTCAGGATGTGCTCAGCAGCAGCGCAGAGAAGTACTGATGATTTCCGCAGGAGAAACCGAAGCCTTCCGCAATGAACTAAAGATGAACACCGAAGGGTTTTTGTGGGTATAAATCCCACATAACCCTGATTCCTACCAGCAGGGTATCTTTTGAAGATTTCCCCCGCGACAAAAACGAAGGCCAGAAAACGGTCCAAATCCCTCCACTATTAGGGGAGACCAATGTCCAGCAGTGGACGTCAAAAAATGTAAGACCTTATCCTTTTTATTGACCCGTCTATTGCCCGACGCCGATTGATACTTCATCAAGATCAATTCAACTGATTACAGTCAAATGGTAAGTTAAGTATCAATAAGCAGTATAATATTTGTTTAAGTATTACTCATACAAATATTATAACTTCATTATTTATTTATTTTTTTTCAACGAGAAGAGCAAAGCGTTCACTTGATGATAAGTGATAACTTTCTCATAACATGCCGCTGGTTAAGATTGTATACACCATATTGCGCTCGTCGCTTTGAGACGTTAGTTATTGAGTATCGTTACCACAGTAATTTCACTAGCATACAGCACCCTTCAAACCGGAACACAGTAATATTTACACAGTAATATTTGTCGGTTGCAATAGGAGCTGCGGTGATGGTACCTACTTAGGCAAGAGGTCGGCAACATTTAAGGCGGAGGAGTTAAAAAGTACAATTTACAAATTTCAATACTTTTTAAAGAGCCCCATTTTTTTTGTCAACCAAATAAATTAAAAAAAATTGTTTCTATATATTCATTAAAAACAAAATATTTCCAACCTTTTCTAAAAACTAATAACACATGGTATCCTTAGGGTCCCGAACTAAGCACAGCTTATGTCTCAGGACTCTAACTAATGTACATTGTCTCAGTAGAATTTACAATATTGGTTTTTGACGTAATTTATGTATTACGTCAATACGTATATATTTATATAATACATAGTAGTTTACATACACGGTGTTTTTCCTTTAAAAAAATGTTGAGTAATTCTTGTTCATCGATTCAGAATGATTTTTATTCTTTTTTAATGAAATAAATATTTACGTGTGGAAGTAAGAGCCTAAGATTCATATCCAAAGAGCCTCAGATTGTCAGCCCCTGGACCTAGGAAATCTTATAATGGAATATGTTACGAATTATTAAAATAATCAATCCACATGACATATGAAAGAAGTTATATATGAAACGTTTATTTTGAAAGTGTTGCAAGTCCATTTTCTTTTGTTTAGAGAAAATTAAAGGTCACTATATTTGTTGATTTAAAAATACAGGCAAATCATATGAAATTTCATTTAGCGACCGATTTTAAGTTGTACAAAACATGGGATTTTTTTTTAGTTGTATATAAAAAAATTACATTAAATTAAGCATGAATTACGTTATAACTTATTTTTCTCAAAAATTGACTTACAACACTTTCAAAATAAACGGTTCATATATATATAAATGTTCCATGTTCATATCGAACTTGAGATTAGCGTTAGAAATGGAACTACTCAACAAATGCGTCACACTAACAAACAATGAGTTCATAAATTTTCATATGTTGAAAGTAATTAAATTATTTATGTTATATATATGTTAGTAATAATGAAATTTACCGTAAAGTCCGGCAGGCCCATTGCAATGTACTTCTTAAAAACACACCACACAAACATCACCTAGAAACTACACAACACCGCAAAACTACATTTCCTGATGGCCGTGAGCTACATATCTGATTCAGACACATTCAATTAATGAAACGAGTATGGATGGTGGGGATTGTGGAAAATTGTATGAGCTGGGCAAGACCTTGCGGCAGCAGAACACGCTCTGGAGCATCGGGAGGGACTGAGGGGACGAGGCGCAGCCCCGTACAGACATCGACACCGACGCGGCTGCACGAAGTCGAACAGCTGTTTGGATGCGGCACAATTTTATTTATTTATTTTAATATATTAGCTATGTTAATGCGCTTTACCATCATCGACCACATCTTCACTTAACACCAGGAGGGATCGTGGTCAAGCATTAACCAGGACCTATGTAAATAAAAACAGTACTATTTACTGGATGCTGTAATACCTACCTAGAGGGTCTCCGGCAAAAGAGACATACAACAAGTAAAGAAAATTTGTTAATATATCATTAATGACTTAAAATATCATTGAAGATAATTTTTTTTTATTATTCTCTTATTGTTTATATGAGTCCATATCCCTTCTAGTTTATAGGATAAGTTATTATTATTAGTACCGTGACACGTTCCCCTCTGTCGCAATGATCTCGAACCATTGCTCCCGTAAAGAACTCCATCCCCCAACAGATTCAATACATATTTATTTAAAAAAATATATATTTGCTAGGTTAATGCGCTTTACCATCATCGACCACATCTTCACTTAACACCAGGTGGGATCGTGGTCAAGCATTAACCTATACATACGTAAAAAAAAAACATTAAACAGCTAACTAGCACAGTAATGATCTTTTTATAGATATTTTGTGCTGTTTCTTTTATTAATCCTACTTTTCCCTGATATTATTATTCATTATATATTATATATAAAAAAGGGTGACTGAAGGTCCGGAGATATCTATTACCCTTGTAGCATAGATTATTTAAAACAAAATGTTCATCATTTAATACATATACTATAGATATAGATTTTTACCCACTAAAACCTCCACGGTGGTCGTCCTCAGCGTTTGGAGAGGTCACGGGATCTCCGTTCGGTACACAACCGCGGTCTCTCTGACGCTATGTTAGCACAGCTCGTCTCGGGGACTGAATCATGCAGTTCCCAACAAGTAACTAATCTAACTTCAAGCACACAACTCTCCCAAACTTCAAGTCATAGGCGATGCGCAACCTTCGATATCTCGGTAGAGCGGTGGACTGTAGAGGACATAGGCGATGCGCGTCGAAAAAGTTCAATAAAGTACATCCAACTTTATTTACATATATATAACGCATCCATTCTATTTAACATCCGTGTTATTATATATAGAGCGCGGGGGATAGGGGTGGCAGGGGGGGTGTACGGGCCGCGAGCCAGGGCTGCCACACGCGTACAATGTTATTTACCGATCACACTTGTCATATTCAAAACATAGTATATCAGGTATATAATAGGATAGATAATAAGAGATTCAAAATCGCTTCACAAATGTTTACACAGTTATATAAGCGAGGTACGCAGTCCAGTTACTCCTACTGCTAGGACTCGGAATCATGTCAAACTTAAAGATACCTACTAATATTTTCTTTTTCTTGGCGTGCGTCCGTGCATAATGGGACGTCGCTGTGCCAACCTGATGGTTGATATAAGCTATTTATATATATGTTCCTACTAATATCTTCACTTTCTTGGCGTGCGTCCGTGCAGAATACGATGTCGCTATACAAACGTATTGGCATATGCTATATATGTATATATATATGGTAATAACGTTTTGAATTTAAACTTAATTAACAGACGCATGTGTTCATGACATTATTATCCTACTATTTTCCCTTTCTTGGCGTGCGGCCGTGCAGAATAGGATGTCGCTATACCAACTTAATGGCTGACTTATACCATATGTATATAGCTATGGTAACAACGTTTGGAATTTATTAATTTCATATTTATTTTTTTAGATGCGAATACAACGGGTAATTACTAGTAATAGTTATTAATCTACCAGCCGACTAAGGTAAATCCAAAATATATGGTGCTGAATGAAAATGTATGTTTTTTTATTCGTCGATGTAACGAGCAAGGCGTTCACCTGATAATAAGTGATACGCTTGCACATAACATGACGCTAGTTAAGACGGTATAGAATCAGACTTCACCAGTATTTTCACTAGCGTACACTTTTCATACTTTATAATAAAATTTTTATCAGGAACATATAAGTGGTATGTAGCTATTATATCCTAGTAGTTTGAACGCCTCCCATTCCAAAAGTACCGGGTTCGAATCCGACCTGCACCAATGAATTTTTCATTTTATATGCAGTTAGTATAACACCAATACCACGTGCTCTGACGGTGAAGGTCATCATGAGGAAACCTACATATCTATGTGATGATCATCTATGACTAGTATGTGGAATGGAGAAGGCAATACCAACACAACTACATTATAACTGACAAAGTCATCGTGTGGTTCCACTACACATGGTGACCACGATCCTGACTCATGAGGGAATACGACTTGGTACAACACCAACTAATATCACATGCTTTAAGACATGTATCAAATCGAGTATAAACAATAAAAAAATATAAATGATAATGATACGTATTCATAATAACATTAAAGTAGGGTATTGACACTATATCGTTACACTAGAGCAATGAACGGAATGTTATATACCAATAACGTTAATTACTATGTTTACCAACTCTGATAATAGTTTTTATAATTAATTTAGATGTAGAATGTTGCCGTATTTCGTAACTATATGATCACATAATAAAGTCATAAATTTAGGTAACGATGTATGAGTAAAAAGTAAGAACAAACGATTGCTTCAGATGATTAAAAGTATTGATTGTATAAATAAATATAATAATGAACATAAAAATATATAATAGAGTAGTAAATTTTTTTTATTTGTTACAATAAAAAAGATGTAAATACATATAATATTCGATGGCCCTACACGAGTGATTGCCAAAGTGGTAAATATAGACTCTTAGGGTTCTATGACAACCTGCAAGTGGTCTACGTTAGCGAAAAAAAATTTGGGGGTCCATGAAATGAAAATGGTCCACGATAGTAGATCTCAACACATCCTTCTCACTAAAAATATTGACTTATTGCTTATGTTATTTTATTTATAGTTTATTT
>DWLS01007716.1:0-10494 GCA_018246255.1 Pachliopta kotzebuea | reverse complement strand
ACGTATATTTTACATAACAGATACAAAATTTTATTTTCAGTAGTTTTAATTTAAATTCAATTAATAAATGTATAAATAATAATTTGTTTTTACTTTAAGTTTTTAACACTAAACTTCAATACAGTTAGAAATTTACAGGAGATCAATATCAGGTAAGTAGGGGTCTACACAACACGGAAAAACATAGCAAGGGGTCTACGACACAAAAAAGTTTGGGGAACTCTGGACTAGATAATAGTGACATGAATAACTTTTTTTAGACTAATAGCGTAGTGGTGTGTGATCGTCGTGTTCATCCACTAACAGTAATATTGAGGTAATGTTATGTGGTGGTGGAAGGTCAACGATAAAAGAGATATTTGCTATCAGTATCTTCTTAGATCATAGAAACTGTCATATCGGTTGGCATAATTAATACCTGTAAGTGATGCAAGATGTGCGAGGAAGCATTGTCTTCAGCCTGCTCCGGAGGTTCCACTTTCACCGGCACGAGCTCCGAGGTACTTAGCTAGAAGAAAGAAACTTACATTTATGAATACTTTGCCTTTACTTAACCTCTTCAAAAGGTTGAAAAATTTGTCGTACTTTTTTAATTGCTCTGGAGACATCAAGTCCTCGTTGCTGCGTATCATATAAATCAAATAGAAACTATTTACTTCACATATTCATTTGTACTTTTATATTAAGAAAACTTATACCAATAAAAACAATTATTTTTATCGCATTATACATTATATTCTTGAAAGTAATATTTTAGATCGCAGAAGTAATTTACTACAAAAGACGCTTTAAGTTAAAAAGAATAAGGGGTTTTAAGGAAAATAATCAACATTCATGAAAAAATTTGTTTGCGTTCGTGTTAATTTTGCCTGCAACTATTTGTATTTGTAAGTTGATAAAGATTCATGTTTTCTATAGCTATAAAGTATAGCAATATTAAATAAACAATCAATGTTTTCCAGATTCAACAAGTTCATTAGGTGTATAAAAATATTATCATCATCGTCATCATCAGCCGATAAACGCCCACATCTGAACATAGACCTTCCCCAAAATCTTCATTCAGATCGGTCCTACCACATCATAGGAAAATCGTAGATACGGCGAAAAATAATAGACAACTCCAGGAAAGTTATCTTTTATCAATGGCAGAGTATAAGTTTCTTATAGTTCATCTCAGTTTTTATAAAAAGACTTTAAAGTAAATAACTATTGCGAACCTCGACGAAAAGTTAAAAAATTACAATAATCTTTTGAAATTTTATCTCTGAGTGATACATAAATAAGTATCATATATGTTTTTACTAAAAATAACAACGCAGGATTTTGATTTATTTTACGATGTGAAAATTTAAGGTTTAATAATAACCAGAATTCTTAAAAACAGCGGAATTTAGCAATTAAATAAAAAAACACATCTAAATCATAAACAACTTATAGGTTATATTAATCGGATATATAAATTTTGTAATAACAAAATTTAAAATCTCGTGTTTCTGAAAACATAATTCATAGTTATTTTAAAAAAGAAAGACGTTGCAAAATATTGTACTCATTATTTAATTTTTTCATAATATTCAAAAATAACGAACTATTGTTTAGATGTTAAGCAAGATACTTAATTGGAAATAAATTAATGACCTTTCGCGGTTTAATATTCATTAAAGTACGTCACTATTACCTATTAGCACTTCATTCGGTGTTGCCACTTTACACTCAACTGAATAACTATATAACTATAGCAATACCTGATTTGTTGTGAAGTTATGTGGATAGTGCAAATTACTGTCTTCTCCATCAGATGGCGGCTCGCATTTGACTCGGCAAGGCCCGTAGTCGGACATTTCCTATTACAAAAAAAAATTACGAAAACTATGTAATCTAATCACTTCACGGTCAACAAGTACACTATTCAGTTGTGGTTAGTTAGTTGTTTCGGTAACTGTGAACATGGTGATTAATAAATATTTGTAAACTTTTATTAAGAATACGTAATTAAGGAAATTTACTTGGACAATAGTCTCTGATCGCCGAGACAGCAGCGCAATGCTCCATTTTTCCCTCGAAATGTCGCAGGGAGCGAACAGTCAGCATAATATAAGTAGCTCTACATAGGCAATTAGACAAAAGGAAGCGGGCTTTATTGAATTTTTTCTCGATTGGTGCACAAATGAAGAGTGCAAACTTGATTCTGTCTCTGTCCGTCGCCGCCGCCCGCCGCCCGCCGCCGGCCGCCGGAGCTTTTTTAATTCTGTTTATTTTCCCGCTCGCCGATAACATGACTCCGGTGCCGCCGTAACTTTAAGTTGAACGGAAACTTTCTGCGCGAACTTCCCGCGAATTGTAAACTTCATTCCATCCGCGATTAGTTTTACGTGTATTTTGAGCTTTGGCGCGCGGCGTTAGCGCAAGTATTCGTGCGGCGGCGGAGGCCGGTGCCGGTGGACGCGAGGCCGCACGTCTCGCGGCGTGAGAGGACGCGGAACGGATTCTAAGAACGTGGCCACAGACGACGTAGACGAGCGCGTCATTCAACTCACCTAGTCGTAGTCGGTCAGCGGAGGCCGCCGCAAGCGCCCGCCCGCCTCGCATGCGAACAGCTCCCCACTGCACGGTGACCTTCGAGAGACGGGATGTCGCAAATGAAAGTGAATCCGCGGCCCGCAGCCGGCGGAGTCTGCGTCGCCGCGTGGCGCATGTTTAGGAGGTGCAGGGCGGGCGCGTGCTCATTTTTTTTCCCGCGCCAAAGAAATAAAAACAAACGCCTTGCCGCCGCCGGGAACCGGCCGAGCGCGCCGCCTGCCCCTGCCCCGGCCCCGACCCCTGCACGGCGGGACGCCTCACATATTATTATTACTTCACAAACGAATAAAAACATCTTCAAACGGATCAAACACAAGTTCGGAACTTTCGTTAATTTTAAAATTTTTAAAAGTAGGGTAGTTAGAATATACAAGTTTAGGTATGTTGGTATAGGAAGCGGAGGGAGGCCTCCGGGCCCCTCCCGGCGCCCCGCTCGGCGCCTGCCTTCGCTCCCGCTCTCCGCTCCGATTGATTTTTATTACAAGAATTCCACTCGTGCTTTTTTTGTTTCCCGCACACTCGTGCAGGCGACGCACACAGCTCGAACTCGTATAATTCGTTTGTACGGACTTACTAATGCTATTGATTTTTATAACGAAGCGGCAGACGCACACCCGGGGGCCCGAGGGGGCCGCGGCCCTCGCGCTCTTGCCTTCTTACAATTGCGGACAACTCATTAATGGCATACTTTAAATTGTCGATTTCACTTGATTATTAATAACAAACAATAGGCTATTTAATGTTATTACACGTAACATTCTTTTATTCAACGCATTAACTACTCGAGCACCAACTTCACCTCATAGAAAGTGATACGGTTACCCATGATAATGTATCGATAGGTAGGGTGTTATACACTGCACCACATTATGTTCGCCACTGAACCTAAGATTAACATCTCAGAAATTTTACTACCTGCACTCTCCACAATCCGGAACACATTAACGTTTCCATACTACAGATTGACAGTAAAATAAGGGCTGTAATACTTGGACACAAAAAACAGTAATATTATTAGTAAATAAATTAAACTATTAAAATATTGTCATCGCCTTAAATAATAAACAAAGAAAAAATATTTTGGTAGTTATACGGTCGTTTCGCTATATTTTTTTTCGTTAGAGGATGTGATGAGAGTAGCAAAGCGTTCACCTGATTGTAAGTGATAAGCTTGCCCATAATAACGCGGCGCTGGTTAAGATGGTATACACAGCATCATACAGCACCCTTCAAACCGGAACACCGTAATTTTTGTACATCACTGCTTCCCGGCTGCAATAGGAGCTACAAAGGTACCTATTTAAACAGTCTCTGGTAACGAAGACCTACCAGTAATTACGATGGGAACAATTTTTCCTAAACAAAAATTCATGTGCCTTTGAAACGTTACTATCAAAAGCAAACTTGTAAAATAATAAAGTTTAATGGAAATAAAAATGTTATAAAAGCGTGAACAGAAACATCTTTGTCAAAAATATTGCGAACTTAAACAGTTATAGACACGTTAAATTTATCATACCTCTCTTTTACATCGAACATGAACATATTAAACTTCTGGGTAATCGCTGACACCAAGTACTGAACTAATCAGAACTAAGTAACAATATTATAATATTGGGATTTACACGTGAACAGGTGACTTATAAATGTTAAAATATGGCTTAAGACAGAAACAAACTCGCAAATTTTATGGCCACCCTCCAGTAATGAAGAGGCACTAAGAATAAGTAACAAATGGCAAAGATATGGACATGAAGTCGAGAGGTCATACTGAAATCTCTTTGAATGTAATATAATGTGAGCGTCATCGCGATCTTATAGTTTTGTACCGTAATTGTTAGTTAATCTATTTAAGATAAACTTCTAATTAATGAAGTTTTTTAAAGTGAAGAAAATTATTTAACTTTATCTTAACGGCGCTATCAAATTGCGCTATTAAGATAAAGTAAAACAAATTTCTTTTCTACTTTTTTATCTTAGAGTCTGCTGATAATTAACTACTACAATATATCTAATATCGTTATAACTAGCTGTGTAATTATAACAAGTAACGAAAAACAGTTACATTCTATTCATATAAAAAAAATAGCAAACCCTAACTATATTTTACGATCTTATCTTTAATTTACAGTTATTATAATTGTACTATTTTCATATTAAAAAACATAAAACTAGTTAAGATTAATATATAATTCCATACAATTCATAAATATCGATTAGCATCGATAAAGAAACATAGTGTTGGATATATATGATCTGGCTAATTCCAGCATAGTAGTTGTGATAATAAAACAACTGCAGACACTATTATTCGTTAACTATTCATTAATAACATACTTTTACACAAGATATAAGACGAGACAAAAAGCAAACCTCTAAGGGCAAGAAAGTAACTTTTCTCTACAATATATTTGAAATAGTTGGGTAGGTTTCTATAAAAATTGTTATACCGTGTATATATATTTATGTAGCACAAATAATGTTTTACGTTAACGAGGTATGAAAAACACAGCGGAAAGATAAATAATAGCTACCATAGTATTTTATTCCGTAAGTGCTAACAAAAGTACACAACACAAAACTTTATTTTGAACGTAGTTCTTACATTTGAGTATAGATGGCGCTTAAATTCAAATAAATAAAAAATTTGTCTGATACAAAACCGTTTTTTGCTTGTTTAGAACATCGATCATCACTTTTTTAATTAATTACAAAAAAAATTATAACCGTTTTTCAAAAATTCAATTCAATAATGTTATAAAATTTAAATACATCACGAGTCTTACGTCAATAAAGTGGGTCAAGGATGAACCATTTGTGACGATGTAGACTGAGTATTAAACGCTATGGCTAGCGTAAACCTCTGTTAACTAAATATAAGTTGGAAGTAATTATTTATAAATAACACATGTTGCAATTAATGCTAAGAAAGATATATTTATTAGGTTCAATTTAAATAATACCAAGCTTTTAATTGATTTTTTGTAGTGGCAACATTGTAGGAGCTTATTTTGGGTCACTCTGTTGCTCGCTTCCAACTTGTACTTCGTTTGGATTTTAGTAGAGGTGCCTTTCGCTTCACTAAACTTGCAACATAGCATAGTTTAATATTTTCATTCTATCGAGAAAGCTGGCGGGTGTGCAAATGTGGTGAAATACTAAACGAAAGTGTTTCAAATACGTTTAACAAATCACTGTGTTTAATATTTAGCTAATAGTTGATGATATAGACTAGGTAAGTGGTTAATACGCTGTAGTGTGACATTGTAAATTTGATAAGTGCTTACTTATTGCTACGACTTTTCATCTTGAAAATTTCCACTCGTGAACTTTCAAAAGTAAAGTTTAGTAGAAGTTTCTTTACAAGTCTCTCAACTTTGTTGAAGTTTGAATTGTTGCATGGTAAAGATGGATGCGAGCGTATTGTTTGCGTCGAGGAAACGGCACAAAATAGTAAAACTTAGAATTTTCGTCGCCATTTTATTTTTTGTCGCGCTGGAAAAGCGGCCATTTTCTTTGTGCCGCGTCGCTTACGGCAAGTCGTATGTGGTCCGTAAAGTTAATTTAGTTAAGTTGAGCCGTGATCTCATCGCATGAAGTGAATTGGTGAGATAATTACGCTTCTTACAAATAGATAAACGTGTTCAGTGGTTTGTTTGTGTGTTCGGTTCCTGGTTTTCGCAATGGCCTAATTAAATGCGTGGTGTTCAGGAGTGTTGATTGAGCGCTTTGGCTTCGCAGGGCTGAGGGCGCGACGAGTGGCTAGGCGGAATCATGGACGACGATCAGCAGTTCTGTCTGCGGTGGAACAATCACCAGTCTACTTTGGTATCCGTATTCGATACACTGTTGGAGAAAGGCATTCACGTAGACTGCACCCTGGCTGCAGAAGGACAGACGCTCAAAGCACACAAAGTGGTCCTGTCCGCGTGCAGTCCCTATTTCGAGGTTGGTATAGTTAAGTGGTTTAGCGGATGTAGGTCAATTGCCATCGCATTTAACTTACGCGCAAGGCACAGATTTGCTCTAATAAACATTCCAGTTGTTGCGAGTTAGCTTTCGTGTAAGCAATTACTTTATATCGATGCATAGATGAGTTGGCAACAGAAAGTTGAACCGACTTTTTTTGTCCACCGCCAAATTAAATGCTATTAACTAAATAGTGTCAAACGTAATGTTAATATATTTTTAATTGCAATTGCATTTTTTGGAAATTTTAATTTAGATTATGAAAGTATTTTTTTATATATCTACTAATTATTTACAAACTTGTATTGTGAAAGAAAGTTAACATAACAATTAGTCTAAATATACTTAACAATAATAATCACATTGACTACTTTCATGTATTGTTACAGAGTGTACTATCACAACAGTATGACAAACATCCAATTATCATTCTCAAAGATGTTAAATATGCAGAGTTGAGAGCAATGATGGACTATATGTACCGTGGCGAAGTAAACATATCACAAGACCAATTGGCAGCACTTCTGAAAGCTGCTGAGTCTCTTCAGATTAAAGGTCTCTCTGATAACAAACCGTCCAGGCCACCGTCGCGCCCTGCTCAAGTCGCCCCTGCACACCCGCCCCGCGCCCCCTCGCCACCACCACAGGTAACAATTGTTCCATTTACACTAAAACTATATTTAGTAACTTTTTTATATGTAAGGTAGTTGGCAGAAGCACCATAGTCTTGCTAGGTTAATGCGCTTTACCATCATCAACCACATCTTCACTTAACACCAGGTGGGATCGTGGTCAAGCATTAACCTATACATTCGTAAAAATAAAAGTAAATTAACACAAAATCAATATTCAACTACCTGAACTAATCGCTATAAAGGAAATATTACATTCGATAACAGTAATTCATTAAGCAAGATCTAAAATATTATATGTACCCAACAATCTAATATATATATATATACCCCACAAACTTTTACTTTTAAATAAATAAGTTTACTCAAAAGACTTATCATGCTGTTAACTTTCATAATGTATAATTATAAAAGTGTAAAACATTATTGGCTACTTTTTTCCAGAAATTAAGAATAATTATTTTTCATGTACCTTATATAGTTCATGTCTATTACAATATTATTAGTAGTATATTCTTAACCTATAACAACAAATATGATCTAGATAAGTTGCACACATTAGTTTACTATTATTAAGAAATCTGCGGTAGTTAATAAAAGACACTTTACTTGGATGATATTTACTTCTTCACAATATACAACACACAGATGTTTGTTACGAGTAATACACGTCTGATACAATACAAGAGTGACTCCAAAATCTGTAGTACTGCCTTTTATACATATATTACACAAAATAAAATGTTTTTGCATTGACAGTACTCAACCCATTAAGTGGGTATATCATTATACACAAGTTTTTATATTACTTAAACACTAGTTTTGTTAAAAATAACTCCTATTTGTATTCACGAGAATGTGCAGATTTCATATAAACCTTATCATGTTTAAAGAATCTAAGTAAGGAAAACTACGTAATTTTCTTTTGAATAAAATAAATTAAAAAAAAATACAATAAAATGTCAGCTCAAACCACATGTACAATCAAAACAACTATTACATTATTGTACATTTTGTAACAATTATGTATTACTTAGTATAACACTTAAAAATAACATTCTCAATTATTAAATACATTTCATAGTGAAATATAAACAATACAAAAGTATATAGAAATTCATTATCAATTTATTCTAGTTCTTTTTGTATGAGTCAATAGAATTACTATTTTTCCAACAAAATGTTTATAACTAGTAATTTTTCCTTAATAAATAACACTATATTCTAAATACTAATATTTGACTACGATCCTACCAAATAGCAAGTGGAAATATAAATGTAGTGGTATAGAATATTCCAGATAAGAAAAAACTATGTTTTATAGATAAATTGTTAAGTTCATGTCATTAACATTAGAAGATACTCAATTTATATCTCTAACTTGTTATATATTTTAAACATAAAATTTATTATGTCTACTATATTACAGACTGCTACTTGCACATCTATCACATTTGAAGTTCTGACAATTTGGAATACAACTAAAATCTAATTTAATCATTAGATTTTGGTAGTTTTGTAAATTTACAACTTTTTTCCCATATTTTCATACAACACTTATCAAGCTTATAAAGAAAAACATTAATTTCGAAATAGTGTTATCACAAAACAGTGAATTTTCGAGATGTAACTCTCTTCTAGTGAATGTGCTATATTTTCTTTTAAACTACTAACACATACATGTCTACTGCAGTCTTACAAAGTTCTTCTATCTATTTATCACTTTTGCTAATGTCAATTCTCAAAGGTACTTAAATATGTCCGAGGAGACAGGACTCATTACCATTGTTTTATTACCACTTTATTCATGATGCTCAATAGTTTTCACATGACTCGATTAAAGTATTCATAGCACATAGTAATGATATTTAAAGATTGATTTTGATACAAGATATTTTTAATAATTGGTAGGTATTATGATAATTCAAATTATTTTCAAACAAAAGCATTTTTAGTAGTTTTAAAATTATTTCTCAAAAGTTTAAAACCATAGGTTTTCATCAGTAAAACTAAATATTACAATATCTAGAATGTGGTAATAATACCATTTACTGATATCAAATGCAGTTAAAGTAGAAACTACAACACTTGATAAGAAATTGAACTATGTTAACTGTCATATTTTAGTAATTAATACTTTTGAGATCTGGTTTACTTACTCTTTCTAGTTTGTGGGTACATATAAAATATTGATATAGTGAACACATTATTACTAAACTCGAACAAAACATTCAAGGTAATAAACTATTTTTCATTGACAATAGCAACTCTGATTGTTGAAAAGTTTCTGAGATGATCTATCATGTGTAATGAAGGAATAGAGTATTTATGACAGTAGGTACAAAGAAAATATGTAAATTTAAAAAACACGCACAAATAACAAGAAACTACTTAACTACTTAAAAAAAGTAACTTATATAATTTGGGTATCTAAAAAAAATTGTTTAAAGAAACAATTTCCATTTGTTAGCTAGCTTCTTGATGTGTAGAAACCTGTTGATTGACTGATTGTCGCTTTGAGATATTAAGTCACATTAGTATTACTCTAATAATCACAATAGCTTGGAAAGGAAAAATAATAATGTATGCATATGTACCAATGGTGTGCTGCAGAAATAGGTGTTGAGGTTATATCTAGATAGACATATCATCAGCACTTATCCTTATTTAAATGACAATGTCTGTCAATAATTTTCAATCTAGAGAACTACAAGTGATAGGAGCTGGTGCTGAGATTTGTCATACAGACAGATCTAGCTTAGATAAGATCAGAGCCGTTGGTATGTTTTCGGGTTCCAGAGTTGTGAGTGTACATAGTTTTAGAATTTTGTATGGGCCACTTGTAAATTTAACCACTTGACACTCATATTTTTTCGGTATTGTAGCGCACCCTTGCTGGCAACCATAGAAATCTATATGTTACGTAGAAATTACTTAGAAAGAAACTTTATTCAACACACACAATATATTGGAAATAAAATAATAAAAATGATAATACAGTATATTGCGATATGATGTTGAACAGGCCTCCACTCAGCATCTGCTGCAGAAAACTTAATGCAGTGCTGATATTACGTGGAGCCTTTGCAGTGTTGGATAGGATGAATTAATAAATAAATAAAATGGAACATTAGTTAGGTCTAAGTGACATAATGAAACGAACAAAGCGATTGTTTAATGTATGATTACTAGATGATATTCAAGGTTCATCACCATTCTCAATTTGACACAAGGCCGCACCCGAAGTAGGTTCAGGCATAGACTTGACACAAAGCCGCACCCGAAGTAGCTTCAGGCATAGAGTTGACAC
>DWLS01007715.1:0-10495 GCA_018246255.1 Pachliopta kotzebuea | reverse complement strand
GGTTCGGATGAACATCCGTCGACAACTACGCGGAGGAGTCGATTACTCAAGAAATCCTTTACCCAGTTGACCAAACCTCGAATGGGCTTCAGTATTTCAATCTTATTGTGTTGCCCGAGATAAGATTTCCGTTTTTTACTATGAAAACTGAGTTTATTTTAAATTTTGGGAGCAATTCATTGTTATGAATAAACAACAACTATCTTCATAATTAAGGTATTGATTATGATGTTACACTATATATATAAGATATACATGTAAATGTATATAGTATATACTTAGAGTATGTTTACATTGTAGTATTATATTATTTACTTACTAGTACTTGTCTGCGAAAACAGAAAGGTATTTGAAAAGCGTTGCTAGTTTCATTGCTGAGATAACAAGACACTATTTTATGTTTCAGAATGCGGAGTCCAATTTGATATTATGTAAATAAATGGAGTCTCGTTGTTATGAGCAGGCTATACTTTTTATTCGTCTCGATGCTCCGTTGTAATAAAAAAAATCCAATCATATTTAGGAGTAAGTTACGCCAAGGTTGTGGATTTCTTACAGATTCTAACACATCTGTCTTTACAAAAAACGTTTTTTATAAATTCATAAATTATTTCCTTATTATGCAAACCACTAAAAACCAACTCGTGAATCTTTTTACCATGTATTCAACGTTTTTTATGGTTTATTTTTAGCTTAAATACTTACGACGTCAAATAGTTATTCAACGCGTATACGTAATTGGAAATTTTTGCTGCAATATTCACTTTATCAATTTTTATTTACCGCCGTAAAATTTTTCCTTGCCTAAACTTCATTGTAATTACTGTTATAGCTAGAGAATCTTGTTGTCTTGAATTCCATGAAACGTGTTCAAGTAAAATCAATACCAGCCGCGTCTCGAGTTCATAATTCAATTGATCGCAAAACTTTAACGATACAGCCTAAGTGTTCAACTGAAACTGTTATGTAACTAGAATCTACGACAGATGCTGTAGGTCTATAGTTTGTACAGTTTGTTCTTTTTAATAAAGCCAGTACCTATTTTGCTATAATTTTTTTTTTAAAGAAATAGTTTGAATAGAAAAATAGACTCGGATGTCTTTATAAAAGAGAGACAACATTTTATTCAACACTTTGAACTCATTAGATATTTTTTGCCTAAGATACTAGAAAATTTAAATAACTAATGGAAAGTACTAAACCCTCATTTAAATGATATTTATCTCTCAACACCTGAAAAAATTAGTCTATTGAAATAATTCTAGATAAAAATCGTTATACATGTCGCCTTACGCATATACTTTCTTATTACTTATTCGATAGCTCATTTCGCAGTTACATAATATAATGCTTAAAAAATAATTATTATTTACTATATTCCAAATATTTCTAAAAATATAGACCAAGCATAATTCTGAAGTTGTAATGTTTACCTAAAATTCAATCTAATTTATTCTTGCATATTACCTAAAATTTTGCCAAAAAAAAATTAAAAGTAAGGTAATGAAAAAAAACTACATAATTCATATTGTATAACAAAACAAGATTTATTGATGTAATATATTTTAGATTTTATAGAGTAATCAATTAAGAAAGAATAAATGTAAACATAAAATATTATTTTCTCCTGGAATGTAGGCACTTTAATATTTACATTTAAATTTTAATGGTTTAAAAATGAAAATCAATAGATTGATATAATATAACGCAAGTAAGTAAAAATATTTTTTAATGGTTTTTTTAATGTGTCCTTTCTTTAAAAAACACCGAACATAAACGTTGGACAAAAAAAGGGTTTCCTCTTATATTCTATTAGTTTTGTTTCAATATATTAAGTTCTATACATTAAAAAGCATTTATAAAATTTAAATGTGTGTAATATGTTCTGAAATCGAATACCTATGTTATATTAAGTACTAAATTTAGTATACAAATTTATTATACATATCTTCCAAACGTCGTGCGTATTTTGCGGAACTTACATGAAACGTGTATTTAAGTAGAAAGAGGCATTTTAATTATCATCAATAGAACTGATATTCAATAATTTTAATATTCATCTTTGAAAACTATTAAGACATTATCCAAAGTATCGTATAATGATTATGCAAAAAAATCTAAAGTAACAAAGAGGCACTGTGAAGAAATTTTTACTAGTTCATAAAATGACCAAGGATTTAAATTAGGGTAGAGTTTGTTTTATTGACATTTTAGTAACTATGAGATTTTATTAATGTATGTAAATAGCTTAATAAAATTTCAATACTAAAGTAAACATGACTTAAATCGATACAAAGACGGCATCAAAAGTCATTACGCTTACTCATTAAATTATCTACACCACATAATTCAAGTGATAGTTATGTTTTATTTTAATAGATTTTTATCATACAAATTTATCACGATTTTCTTTTAAATCTACAATTAGATAAACAGAATTTAAAAATATACTTTATGGACTTAATATTTAACTATGTGCTTGCTATTCTTTTCACAGAACCGTTTTAATTAAATCTAGATAGAATGACTTTAAAGTAATATTTGCAGCTATTTCTCACTCTCGGGACGTAATCACAATAATCTATTTGAATAACCTACTTACAATTTTATTTACAAAATACATATGTGTATTATTTTGAATAGTCGTTACTCATCATTACGTAACATTAACCTCAACCTATAAAGGCGTGAATAAACGTTTCTTTCATGCCAAGTCTTTTCAATATATCGACGCCGGCATGCGTAAATTCCGTAGGTCCGCATATACAAGCGAAACGCGAAACCTCCTCATCGGAACTAAAAGCTGATTCACCGAGCAATTCAGATAAAAGCTCATTGCTAATCCGTCCCTTGCGTCCATCCCACGATTGACTGCCATTCGAAAGAATGTGAACAATGTTAATCCTGTAAAAATATTTATAGTATTACACGGGATCTTTACTGTGTACAATTTGTCATATGTCTTACTTACATGGTTAACAATACAACTAGGTTAATTTTAAACCGTAAATTTATATCTACAAGTTTCGTGGTTACGTTATAGAAAGTAATGTTAGCAAAGAAAAATTAAATATTACTACATTACGAAGGGATCAAATTAGTTCGTTGATGGCGATTCTTTCCGTATAAAAATTTCAATAAATTCTTAAATAAATCTCTACTTAGATAATCATAATATAATCTACAAGGCAAATGGTAAGTAAATAAGCATTCAATTCCAAGCTATGAAGTTTTCAAGGGCGCTTGTCGTCGTATAAACAAGCCCTTGACATGTTTATTCGTTGTTTTAAACGTATTCGTTAGAAAAACGTTCATCATAGTCATTAATTTTAATTCACTGTTTTAAGGAATGTGATAATAAAATTACAGTAAATATACAACAACAAATTACTTTTAGAGGTGAAATTGTAAATGCAACTCTTTATTTACCTGTCATCTTGATTCATTAAGTCTTCAAATCTTTGTCGAAACAAAATATCTTGTTCTGTTTTGTTGAAGAACAGCAAAGCTATACGTTCACTGTAATGAAAATACGTAGATGATAAATTTCTATAGAAATTTTTTGACTTGTTCATCAATCACCAAAAATAACTAAAGAAGAGAATTATCCAACAAAGTTAAAAAATTTAAGCTTCCGTCCGCAACACTTTGTTATTTCAAAGTAGTAATGTTATAATTACCAACGGGGATTAGATCTTGACATCATAAATTTCAATACGCTCAACATTGGAGTTATTCCACTGCCAGCTGCTATTAAAAATATTGTTCTTACTGTTCTTAGCTGAAAAGAGATATTAATTCATGAATTTGATAATTTTTTCAACGATTCTATAAATAGCTAATAATGAAATTCGATATTAAAGAACATTGTATTTCAACACAATACGATGTAAATTTATAAAATATAAAAAGTCTTACCTTTTGTAGTTCAAAATTTCCGTAAGGACCTGATATGGTTACAAAATCTCCAATTTTTAATGATGTAAGCATTGGAGACAACACACCTGATTTATATCGTTTTATAGCTAGTTTCAATGGTGCAGTAAGTTTTCGATCTGAACTCCAGTTATCACCTATAGGTGTGTATGATCGTATACACTCCGAATCTAAAAAAATGTCAAGTAAGTAATTTCTTTGAAAAATTGATTTTAAGGATTCGCTTTAATAATTTTCTTACCTGCAAGTATACGATGTACTCTTATATGGTGTCCAATTGGTACAATAACGGGCCCAGAACACGGTGATAGAGCCAGCAACATTGTATCGTGAGACACAGAACTAATATCTTCAACTTTACATTCTACAGTTCGGGGCGTTTTTATTTTAATAGCTGTACTCAAACTAGTTTCTCCACAGCTTTTCCAAACTTTCATTTCGGCTTTTTGTGCGATGACCTAGAGAGAAATATTTTTATATTAATCAGGAACGAATATAAAATGTATTTAGTAAAAATTTCCAACTTACTTCTAACTTTCCACTTTCGGCAAATACACGTAATTGCAAGGGTCCACTTAGCACATGTTCCGGTACTATTCTTATCGTTCTCAACCAATCACCAGTCACAACTTCTATTAGTAATACGCCTTCACTTATCCTAGCACAACTTCCAGGATTAGCTAAATATCCTGTATATACCGAAATCGTCAATTTTGTTGAAGTTTGTATCCAATCAAATCGTAGACACGAAGGCGAGTCATCGTTGCTTTTTTGAGTTTTGACTGGACTTGAGGCTGCTCTACGACTTATTGATACAGGTAATTCACTAGAGTGTATTAAACTTTGCATTATTTTACTTGGTGGACTGGATTTTGCAGTCTCGTCGTTTTTATTGGTAATTTTTTTTCTTACTGGTGTTATACAATTTGCTAAATTTTCCATTGATTTTCTAACAAGTTCCTGGGCCTTAGACGGTTCTCGAAGACGTTCGGATTTGGATAAAGAACTGTGGTTATCAAAGAGATCTTCCTGATTAAGTCTATCAAAATGAAGTGGACCTACGAGGCATTTAGCTAACAGAGAATCGTAATTAACCCAAGGATGCACTTTGTCAAATAATTCCGTTGCATCCATACCTGCTCCTCGCATTAATTCGTCAGGACCTGAATTAAAAAATAATTTTTGAACTATTCATACTGTATTAAATCATATTATCGCAATTAGTTATGACTGCCATAGTGTATTAAATTGATTATTAAGATAAGCAATCTCACCTCCGGGATGATACGGCAAGTAATGCGTTATGTTGTAAACTCTGCCGCGTATTGCTAACCAGGCATCGTCTAAAAATAAATTATATACTTAACATATTATACTCATAATAAAAAATAAATTAATATACATATAATGATAACATTATTTACTCTTTGTGTTATGAGCGGCGAGTTCTGATGGGTTAACTGGTCTTATTCGACCTCCTACACCAGTTAAGTCTTTCCCCGAATTTCCCAGTCGGATCCAATCCATAAGACTGTGACCAGGCTGAAGGGCACATTTGTTTCGAGGATTTCCTAAAAAAATACTTAAATTATAAATAAATAACTCTCATATAATTCCATTAATAGTGTGACATTTTACATATTTTCGAATATTTTTATTACTTCATTAACAAACCCAAAGTATATATAGCAGCTTGATATTTTTGTAAATATACATAATGATCAAAATATGGTTCCCCAAGCCTGAAAATAAGTTTGTTATTCTTTGAATAGACACAATTCCCGGTGGCAAACTTGTGGTAACATTGTTACTATTTCATTCTTTATTTCACAATGGATATTTAAGTAGTAATAAATTATATAAGTAGTTAAACACATTTTTTTTAACGCGGTGGAATCCTTTTACGGACATTCCGCCGGTGCCTTGGGTGGGCCCGAAGGGGTGTGTGTAACTCGGCCTGGGCGACCCCTACCCACTAAACCTACCGCGAAAACCATCAGCCGTTATGAATGGGATGCCTCGGATCTGTCAGCGACAGGGCACCCCAACGACCGGCTGGTCCTGGCAGAGACCGGACTTTTCCCTCTAAAGGGGAACTTCTCCGGCTAATAGGGAAGTCCCGACGACACCGAAGCGTTGGCGGGGCCAGGTGCTCAACCTGGCCCGCTTCTGGTTACGGGGGCAGCAAGAAAAGGCGTTGATACCGCCTCCTGCTCACCCCTACTTGCCGCCTGCGGAGGGAGAAAGCCCCTGGGCTATTCTCACTGGCCCGCTCGTCGGCCTCCTTCTGGGACATCACTGTCTCGCAGAAGGAGGCCACTGCCGTCCAGGACCGGTCACTCGCGAGCATCGCGCGAACGAGGCTCGGGAGCGACAGGTCCACTCCACCGATAGCAGATGTCAGATCGTGGCGCTACACGGCCCATCTCGGGCACACCTCGAGGGTGTGCTGGGCCGAGTCCACCGCAGCTCCACAATCGTGGCACCGCTCATCGGCCTCTCGGTGGACCGTCCGGCACAGGTACTTACCAAAGCAACCGTGCCCGGTTAGCACCTGTGTCAGACGGAAGGTGAGAGGTTTGCGCTTTCGGCGCATCCACGCCTCCAGGACCGGACGCAGAGCACCCGTCGTACGCACTCCGTACGGGTGATGCGCCAGGTCCTCCTCCCACCTCTAAGTTCATTACTGGACAGCAGTAGTTAGTATCGTTTGTTGGATATAGAATTTCCTACGTTTTTCTTTATTAAACAAGACAAACAGAACATTTGGTCATACACTTTACCACATTATACTATCAGTCTCGAGACGAAAGATGCTTTTTTTTTATTAAAGAGGCAACGAGACATGCACGGCGATCACCGGATGGTAAGCTACACGCTTACCAGTAACAACATGGTGCTGGTTAAAATGGTATGCACAGCGCCACATAGCGCTCGTCGCCTTGATACAAAGTGTTAAGTCTCATTACCCTAGTAATTTCACTAGTATATAGCACTTTTTATACCGGAAAACAGCAATGTATGCACATTTCTATATGATGGCAGAAATAGAAGCATCGATGGTATATGGTTTTCGGTAACGGAGATCTACCGTCAGTAAAGCTAAACTTTATCACGCTAGTTATTTCTTCCATCGCTCTTCAAATCCGCTCACAAAAGTAGTTTAAAAGTAGAAACGAGCACTGTAGTAGTACTTACGTCTACAACAACTAGACCAATTTACATTTTTATATACGCTATGCGCTTTGATATAGGCCTCTCCCAAGGAACGAGACTAAGCCCAATCTTTGGTTATACGCATCCAGTTGTCACCAGCCGCCTTGCGCAGATCGACCCTCTATCTGGTCAAGGAGTGTTCCAAGCTACGTTTAACCAAACGCGGTCTCTACTTTAAGACACGTCTATTCCAACGTACTACGATGTTCAGCAGTGGACTGTCGCAGGCTGTTGTTGCGCTTTGATTTGTCACGATAATTAATTTATGAAATATTCTCATAAGATTGAATTTTTTAACACACACATCATTCAGTTCCGTGGGAAAGGGTCCGTCGCCAACGCGCGTGGTGTACGCCTTGACGACTCCGTAGACCTCGCCGATGACTTTCGGCGGCAGGCCCAGCCCGGTGCACACGCCGCCTATACTGCAGTTCGATGACGTCACGTACGGATAAGTCCCTGCAACGTTTAACTGTACATTATATATAAAATTAAGGTCCCCGATTGGATTCCCAGGAATATGTGGAATTTGGATAGTAGTAGGGTTTTTCAAACCTACATAGCTGGCTACCACTCTACAATTGTAAATTTGCTCCTATAACAGCCTGCTGTTAACAAACCACCGTCAGAATTTTGGGTGATCAAGCTGTACTATCCACGGTCCCATCGCTACTTAAAGCAAGTCAAAAAGAGGTCATACCTTTGTCTACTGTTGGTAAAAATCAATTTATTTTTCCTCACAAAATAAACATAATATTGAGAATTTTGTTTTGACAAAGATGTTTATTGCAGATTCAACAAGAAGCGAAAATCAAAAGCTGAAATGTGATTACATGTCAGGATGAACTTTGCGTTCTGCGAGTCGAAGAGGCGTTGGTTCGAATCCGTCCGTAATTGTTTTTCTGATTATTTAAAAGACTACGAGGAAACTCAACCTTCAAGAAAAACAGCATACTGCTTTTCCCGAGATAAGACCCAGAGTTTTAGCGGTGGGAACGGTAAATGTATTAAGTTAAATCATGTGTTAATGAAATTACTATTTTTAAAATAAATGTTCAAAAAAGTATGTACGATAACATACCGAAATCAATATCCAACATAGCGGCATTGGCTCCTTCTACCAGAACCTTGTTGCCAGTTCTGATGTTTTCATGTAAGAAGGATACTGTCTCGCGGACCAATGGACGGATCCTATCAGCGTACTCGCGGTACCGGGCCAACTCACTCTCTATGTCCACTTCCAAAGCTGGGAACATTCGTTTGTACCCAGCTGCCAGAGTACGGAACCTTGAAGAGATTCGAAATGTTTACACAATACTTAAGCTGTCTATTGCTTAACTTTATTATCAGCTTATGAAACAAGATTACAAAAAAGGGGTATTAATCATATATACTAAGTGAGCGAGGCTATTTTGGAGAGACAGATTCTGAAGTAATATTTTTTAATGCAGTGAATGGCAACTTTACCACATCGCTGGTCATCAACCAAGGCATGTTTAAAAAAAATCTTTGTTTATAATCTATTATCATAACTTGAGTTGGCTACAGGAAGTTATTAAACTAACATTGATGACTGCTAGTATTTACCAATCTTTGGTCTAATAAGTAAATATTTTTTTGCTACTATCATAATAAATTTTTATCATCATCAGCCTATAGACGTCTACTACTGGACATAAGCCTCCCCAATAATAAAAGGATTTGGGCTATCTCTGACCACGCTGGCCCAATGCGGGTTGGTCGGAAGCCAGAGCCTCGTTTGTTGATTAACAGTGTGCACCACAAGCAGGCGCGGTTTGCTTGGGTCCGGTGAGTCGTGTCGCCCTTAGAGCCCTAAATTTTTTCTTATAATAACGATTTTTTTCTGTTTTAATAAATAAATAATGTATGTGTGACTCACTTCTCCTCAAAAATCTCGAAATCTCCGAGCAGGTCGCCGATCCTAATGCCGTTGCGCGTCGCTTTGGAAGAGTAAGTTGGTCCAATGCCTTTCTTGGTGGTTCCCAAAGAGTTTTTGCCTTTCTCTGCCTCTTGTAGACCATCAGCCTGAAACAAAAAAGTCAGTGTTCTATAAAATTACAATTGGGCTTTTATTTTGGATAATTTGCTTAAGGTCAGATATCATACATAGTGTAACTATATGAAAAAGTAGTATTAGTAACCAGGTGGATTGAAGATGTCTAACTTTAAGTTATGTATCAAGAAGTTAAGGCTGGTGAGCTAGAGCAGCTGTGTGTAAACTCGGGTTAATACAACCACTACCATCAGCCGATAGACATCCACTCCTGGATATACGCCTCCCTCAATATTAGGGGGATTAATAGAAATAACTAAAATTATTCATTAATATATTATATAAGAAGTAGACAGAAAAATTACCAGCTTTATATTCGCATAAATATCAAGTTGAAAACAAACGGCAGTAAATAATATTTGTTATACTATTATTGTTGTTAAAAAAATAGTAAGTTTTCTTCAACAAAATTAAAAGATTTTTTTTTCTAGAGAAAGACCTTAACAGCTGAAAGTAGATGGTAGGTCTCTGTTGCTGGTGACGGTACCCCAGCTTCTATTGCCTTCGACTAACAGTACTGTGCTAACATTACTGTGTTCCGGTTTGAAGGGTGCTGTACGCTAGTGAAATTACTGGTGTAACGAGACTTAACACCTCACGTTTTAAAACGACGAGCGTAATGTGGTGCCGTGTATAACATTTTAACCAGAATCACATTGTTATGGATGAACTTATCACTTTCCATTAACTAAAGGCCTCCGTCATCGCGTCCTTCAGTTGAATAAAAAAGATATACCAATTAGGTATTACATAAGTGCTCATATCTTCCGCTAAACAGTAGTGTGTATTACACTGTTCCGGTTTGAAGGTCGTTCGTTGTACCTTCTGAAACTACTTAAATTTTCTAACTATCGCAAGGTGATCAGGTGAACGACTTGTTCATTAAAAAAAGAAAAATTGTATTTTTGTAGCAAACAAATGGTCTACTCATTCCACATGTAGAGGCACTTCACATGCCTGTTAACATGTGAAGGGGCTTTACTGTAATGACGAATGCACTGATTATAATATCTGACATCACCCGCCAGATCCAAGGTGACTCAGATAAAGCTGTGAATGAGTTACAGGATATATGGAAAAATACTGATCGATTCAGGAATTATTGACAGTACACTATAGCAAAGAAAACTGATGCTATATAGGCAGAAGAATAATAACATGACGTTAGGTAGCTAACAAGAAAAAAAAAATTTAATACACGATGTAAAAAGTAATATTGTTGAGGCAAAAGATTGAGTATATGGAGATGATAAGATAAGCAGAAAGAAA
>DWLS01007714.1:0-10497 GCA_018246255.1 Pachliopta kotzebuea | reverse complement strand
GGGAAACGGTCTGATACGAACTGAATGCCCTTTTAGTTCCCAGTGGACCCTCCCTCCCATTATAGTTACACTAATGTGCCCGATCACCGCCGCCGACCGTTGGTAAGGGGTCTTTCGCCCCACTGAACATACAAACAAGAGTCACGCGGAATACACGAGTTTTCTCGATAAATATACACTGAGGAAAATACTCTAAAAATTAGACTCAATAGAGGAAAATTACTTTCTCCGCTGTTACGACACAAATAATACAATTTGTGTAAATGTGCCGCCGAATAGTACTTTTATGATTAAAGTTTTAATAGTTTGAGCGTTTGCGGCTGTTATAAGTATATTTTGACGACTTCATTTAATTAAGCTTGGGAGTAGTTAGATTAGTTCGGCGAGGACGTGTCATAAGAAGAAAATTAAGTCATAAAATCATTTTGACTGCTAAAGTTAATTCATGAAATGAAGGAGGAAAATTTAAAAAAAATGTGGGATATTTGTTTAATAGTTATTAAATATATAGTATATACTATACTTATCTTAAAGATATAACTAATCGATGTGACAGATCATAGAGATAGTTGGAAATAATCGTTGAGCACTCTGTATAGTGAAATGAAGCTGGGAAAAAATATAAAAGTTACTTTACTATTATTAGATTTTCATTGCTTTATAAAACAATGTTAATTTGGTTAACTGAAAATTTATGTCAATTAGGACACTAAAGCGTTGCAGGTAATTTATTTGAATCGATACCGTAAAGCCTTTCGTTTATATAAGGTAGCGTCGTGGCCCGCGTGCGACCTCGCCGGTTCATTTCGCAACAAATGTTATAAATATTTACCGTTTGAACTTCAAGTTCAAGTTTAAATTCTTCCAAGGCTTCTCGTTTGCTTAAATCGAGAATCGACAAAGCTCGGACGACAGATTGAGAAAACAACTTAATGCTACGGGAAGGTTTCCGATATTGCATCAGTTTCTGAAGGATTATTTTTATCTCATTATAAAGGAGGGGTTCAAAAAACATTTACTGAACGTTAATTAAGATTTTAGTTGATTTTTGGTAAATGTACTGATAAACCTTTTGTTGAATTCACACTACCCTTTGTGGTGGTTTTTCTGGTGGTAGGTTTACTTTTCTGAAAACCGTCTAAGTAGGTATCACAGCAGCTCCTATTTCTGCCGTCAAATAGTAGTGTGCCAAAATTTCTGTGTTCTGATTTAAATAGAACTGTATGATTGTGAAATTATTGGGGTAACGAAACCTAACATATGACTCAAAGCGTCGATTGCAATGTGGTGCTGCGTATAGCCTTTTAACCAGCGGCATGTTATGGGCAAGCGTATCACCATCAGATGAAACCTTTGCTGGTCTAAGGTAAAAAAGTGGGGTATAGTAAAACAGTTAGTGTGTGTTAGCTTAGTGATTCGATTGTCGCTCTGCTTTACAATTCCGTAACAACACTCTTTTGTCTATTATTGTTACGGCCATGGATCGATTCTCTCGAAGGACGTTCCGGCTGAGGTCGCCGCTACGGAAAACATTCCATTTTAAACTTAATATTTTATAGTACGTTTGCTTTTTGTATATATTCGATAAGACGAGCAAGGCGTTTACTTGGTGGTCGGCCATAACAACGTGGCGCTAGTTAAGATGGTATACTTAGCATTGCGCTCATCGCCATGAGACGCAAGGTTATAGGTTTCGTTACTCCTGTAATTTCACTAATATACGGCACCCTTCAAGTTACACAGTAATGTTTGCATGATACTATTTGGCGGTATAAATAGGAACTGCGGTGCTATCAACCTAGGGGGTCTCCGGCAATTAAGACCTACCACCAGTAAGAGGCAGTAACAAATCATTTAAGTTAAGCAGCGCTATGATCTATGAATTAAGCACGACATTGAGTAGCGTAATTTTAGTTAAATGTAAGTTAATAATCCAGTGCAGATGCGCCGTAAAAGGTAATTCCTGTAACATAAAGTTTTAACGCTCGTAAAATAAAAGTTAATGTTGAATTTATTTAAGATTGAAGGAGAATGGGATCGCTTCGGGTTTAGCTCGGGCGATAAATTGTGTTCGCGTTTAGATTGATAGAGTATAAATTGCATGCCTGCTGCCATTGGTGCGACGGGGTGTAAGGGGTCCCACACAACACCTTACGGGACCCAAGCCGATCTCACCTACTCGCGGTGAACCCTGCTAATCAACGAGGCTCCGGTTCCCACCCAACCCGCATTGGACCACCGTGGTGGGAGATGGCTCAAATCCCCTATTATTAGTGAAGGCTTATGTTCGGCAGTGGACGTGAAGTGATGACTAGATAGACTAAATTGTGTTTACTGTCCAACGAGTTCTCGTTAAAAAATTATGGGTTTCCCGGTGTCTTTAAATATTTCTATTATTATTATTATTCAATTGATTCTACAATAATTTTATGTATGCCTTTTTTTGCGATATGGCAATAATTATAAATAGTGTATCGTTAAATTAGTTGGAAGACTGCCTAAATCCCTTCAGTATTGAGAGATGCCTGTCGAGCAGTGGACGTTTATCGGCTAATGATGATGAAATTTATAGTAGGGTAGGATGAAATTTTACGTTCTATTAAATTTTAATGAGTAGATATAAATTAATGAGGTGCGGATGTTAATTAAAACGTAATCTACTTTGAAAGATACGCCTTTCGCAAGTCTGTCCCGGTAATTATCACGTCTGACGCATAGCACGGCAATTGATGATCTACGGGTCGTTAACGCATCCGTACGACGTGACCGGGCCCTCCACGCTCTACATGTATATATATTACATACATAGTCCATGGGCTATAGCCTAACCTGTATGCCTAATATATAATTTGTCAAATCTACGCGGCAGGGTAAAGCGATTATCTCTTAACCATTATTGATTTTCAATTATTAGTTACCTTATTATTTAATTAGTAATCTCGTGTTGGCAATCGCGCCAGTAGCGCCATCTGCAATTCTAATTGGTACTAAAGTGTTGTCAATAGCGCCCTCTGTGAAGCTAATAGGAACTATAAGGCTTGGAGAAAGCAACCAATCAACGGGCAATAACTATTAACCAATCAGAAAGAGACTAGTTCCGGCCGAAACGGGATATAGAAGGAGCCAACAAATGCGACTGAGTATTCATTCTTTGAGTCTCTTGGCGTAAATATTATACTGAGTTCAGTTAATAGTTGTCAGTTAACACTCTTTAATCGAAATCTTCTGACGGAGTGGTCGTGTTGAAAAATCATATAATAGTTCTGATGGAAGGTAGTTGCAGCTTTTGTGATATTTTTCGACATGGTAACATTTTGCAGAAGGCTTAATAACGTCCGCCCCTCTCCTACATGGTCGGTGCTGAGAACGTTTGATTATTCTCGAATTTTTTTTTACTTTGAGAGACGACGAGACGAGTAACGCGTTCACCTGATGGTAAGTATGATACGTTCGCTCATAACTACGCGCTGGTTAAGAAGCATTACATAAATTAAGTCTTGTTACCCCAGTAATTTCACTAGAATATAGAACCCTTCAAACCGAAACACAATAGTGTGTTGTACAGTAATGTTTGCCGACTGCGATGGTACCTACCTAGATAGTCTGTGGTTACAGAGCTACTATCAGTAAAGGTAACGTAGTATATCTTTCTTAATTAATTGTTGCCGCCTTTAAAGTATATATTTCAATTATTTCGCGAGCTTGTTTCCCGCAAGTTTGTTACCCTTTTCAGTTCCAAATACTTCGGCCGTAGATTATTTTATACTTCTTGGCACCAAATTAAAACCACCAGATGAACGGCGGCAGCCTTTCAGAGTAATTAATGTTTCATTAACTTACAAACGCGAACTGTTTTGAAATAGTTCTTTAACTTAAAAATAGTTTAATATTAATCAGTTTTTTTGTAATCCACTGCTGGACATAGACCTTCCTCAATACTTTCAACCAAATGCGGTCCTCAGCTTTTTGCATCAATTTATTCCTAGTTATTTTTAAGAATTGTATAAGCTCTTAAATTATTAGTATATATTTGTGTTATACTTCATTACTCAAGAAAACTATTTTAGTTTTAGTGGTTGACCAACTAGCATCGTTTGATTGTTAATAGCTTAATGATATTATATGTTATATTATATAGTTTTTACTTATACCCAAAATAAATTTTTTTTTACGATTTTCGGAAAGTTATTATGGATACTCTAAAGTATGGTATAAATTTAAGTGGACATCAAGTTTTCTAATGGTAGGCAACTACTATTTCTACCGCCAAATCGTAACGTGCAAACATGAATGTGTTTCAGTTAGAAGGGTATGGTCTAGACAAATTACTGGGGTAATTAAACTTACCATTTAGAGTTCAAGTGACAAGCGCTATGTAGTCCATCAGGTTAACGCCTTGCTCGTGTCGACGAACAAAAAACATGTCGTTTCGCGTTAAAATTTAATTATTTGGCCTCTTAAATTTTGGCGTTAGAAACAATATGAAATGTAAATGTATTGCTTAAATTATTAATGAATGACACATACTTTGTTTTTGATGTCCGTGAAGCGAAGTCGCCCTAGCGATCACACCGCGCTCGTTTCGACTTCGATCCGCTTTGTAGCGGTCGTTATAAATTCATATCGCCCGTCCTCCGCATCAACGAGTCGAAGGTTACAGGGTCGTACAGCAGGGCGTGGTTATCACGAATTCATAGAGTCACTTCGCGCCAACTTATCACTGATTCATGAGACATGCCCTTTCCGATTCCAGAAATCCACCCGGCCCGTTGTTTATTAACACTGTACACACGGACCTCGTTATCGGCACCCGCTGGAGTGGCTGCTGGTTAATTCGCCATTTAATAAATCACGATATCGTCCAACTGGCCAAACTATACAAATCCGCAGAAAGATCCTTTTGTACACGTACAAAAAACATTTCCTCTTCCACAGTTCTGGTTACATTTATTGAAGTTTTTATTTTACATTTGCTAAATAATTTTTTTTTCCTTGGAATTTATGAAAATAAGACTAACGTTGAAAGGAACTATTTCATCACCATCATCATCGGCTGATTGAGGCCCATTGCTGAATATAGGCCTCTTCGGATTGTGGTGGGAAAGAAACTGTATACATTTTAATTTTACTTGATAGTAACTTTATCATGTAAATATGTGGACTGTATCCAAAATTTAACATGAGCAAAGCACCAAAAGTTTTTTTTTTTTCAATATACACTATTCGAGAATATTCCGTGTGTTAATCGAATAATGTTTGGATAAAATTATATACAACCACGAGTCCCGAGAGTGTTTCAATAACAGTACGTCCTTATTGTAAGGGACAATTCGACTCTCGCGGAGTCGCGTATCTTTTTATTTGGTCTTTATGAACCACTTCCTCCGTCTGAGTCAATCTTTACGACCCCAATTAAAACGGTACAGTCATTGCCGACAATAATTGTGCGTTATTCGTTGTTGTAACGCTTAGCGTGCCGTTGATTGAAGAGTGGCGTGGGAGGCGCTTTATCAATGGACGATAGCGGTCGCAATCAATTAATCTCAATTCACTAAAGCTCAGCCCGCACATGTGTCGGGGCCAGGTCTTGCTCCAGAATTAAATCCACCGATACGTTTTATACAAAGGAACGGTTACGTATCCCGGTCTCAGATATCTAATATTAACAAAAATCTCATAATTAACAATATAGAAGAATCTATAGCGAATCAAAATTAGAATAGATAAAAAATAGTAAAATATTGAATGTAACTGATAAAACTATAAATAGATATGCATTTAAGGAGTAGAGTACACAATAGTAAGTCTTATTATATAGCAAACACCATCAGAATTAAATACTGGGTATATGATCGGCAGACCATTTAATGGATTTACAAACTGTACTTTACATGCAGTTAAGTCATCTTTCGAATAAAAAAATTGATATCAAAATTCAATCGCTTGGTAGTTGCGATATCACAGGCAGACACTAAGAAGTTACTTAAATATTCAAAGACACGCGCCTTTGATGTAGTACCCCCCTTTTTAGTACTAGAGTTAAACAGAACAATCTGGTTTCAAAGATTGCTTGATACGACATACTCTGTCTACAACTATTTCGAATAAGAGTTTATTTAGCTCAGAGGAAGAATTTTTCTTGTGTATGCTATTACTTTTAACGAGTTTGTTTATTTTAATAGAATTTTTATTGATCACAGACGTTATCCTCTAACACCTGTATCCCCCCTTTTTGATTAGGAACATGTCGCTGTTTACTTCATTTGTACTACCGTAGAACTTGTTACGACGGCATTAGATTGGATTTACATCGAGCTCGTCAACGTGATACTTTTCCGGGGTTACACCCTTCAGAATTCTTACGTTGTGATAAAATGTTATATTGTGTTCAAGGGTATTCCCGCTGTCTCCATTTCCCATAAAGCAAAGGCCCTTTGTGAATATTATTAGCTACATAAACGTTGGAAGATCCATCGTTATGTTGGTAATAAGAGACGATTTTCTTCGTCGGCTCAGGTTTGGCTTTAACGGTTTCATTTTCCAATTACTTTAATATGAGAAGTTCAGTCTGGATTCTCGTCGCTGTTTTAAATTCAACACTATATCTTCTTTCTTAAGTTATACGAATAGTACTTGTATTAGGCAGTAAGAGATAAATTTGCTTAAACATGTGATTTTTTGGATGTTTATACGTAATTATATGTGCACCGTAGTTTTAATATAGTACAGACATTTTCTATCTCGTCATAGCGCCTATCAAACTTGAACTCAATAATATTTATTGTAGACACAGTCATAGTATCTGCGTTTAAAAATATAGTTTAACCAATTCTTTGATACTGTAACTTATTTCGGATTAAAAGTATAAGTAATCGATAAAAAAGTATAGTAGATACGATAGTGATTTAACTTTTATGCGAAAATCGATATACGTTGCATTTAAGTTTGTTGTGTGAAAACTCGTAGAACTGCTACGAATTTAAGTCGGGCTGACGGTGTTCGGCAGCTTAAATTTAAACTTAAAGTTATTTATGTATTTCTTTCCATTAAGCTTTCGTAGAGTTGAAAGTGATGGATTTCAGTATGACTAGATACGAGAAATATAACAATGGTAATAACACCTACATTAAATTGAAATTGGAGTAACTATGACATTGTTATGGTTAACAATGTTGCTACTCTTGAATGTTTGCTTTGTGGCAAAGAGCTTTTACTTTAGATAGAGATCATATGAAGGTCTCACTAACTTCCTAATTTACTGGTTAACGCTCCTCTTTAAATCAAAACTGTGTAATGTTTGTACATTACAAGTTGACCCACCGAGGTATCCTCTGGTGAAAGAGACCTTTCATCAAAGTAAAAGGTATCCCATGTAATGTTGCGTAGGGTCGTTATAAGTTTGACGCGTATATTTGAGTACGCAAATTTGATAAAGCAAGAGTAAACAGTAGAAGTATATACAAGAGGTAAGAATTCATCATTAAGGGAAGAAGCTTGACCATGAAGGGTGTGGTTAAAGACTTAATAAATTATTTATGAAGTAACTGTTTAACATAATTTTACTGTAGGATTATCCTCTACGGATATAAGTCTTTTATATATTGCATAAATGTACTTAAGTAGCTTATAATCTCTGCTCGTGATCTCTTTCGTAAGCAGTCGGAATATAAAGTGTATGTGTGATCAGAGTCCCGGCCGCGTCTGTGTGCACAGGGTTTTATCTCCGTATAACTTAAACGTAGGCGCTCGGGGATTAAATGGGGGAGTTGTGTGCACATATTTATTTTCCATATGTTCCCAGTGCCGTTTAATTACCCGCAGGTTTCGGTGTGGGTGACCTAAAATTTTTTGTTAATTCGCTTGGAAAACTTCAAAAGGACGTTGATCTGGTGGTACACAATACAGCGAACAATGAGGTACTAGCTAGTATATTTATTTTGTAACACATTATAAGGCAGGAAGTAGATGAAGAATACAAACTTTCTACTTATCATAAAAGCACACAAATATAGTTTAAGACAATCAAAAATTGATTGTCTTATAAATTCGAAGTGAATGTTGTTACTAAACTCGCTCGAGGAACTGGTGATTTTAATTTGACAGGACTATTTTCAATTTTATAGATTTTGAAAGCTTTTCACTTTTTAGAGGATTATAATCTTAATTTCTTAGAAGAGCTTCAGTCATTTGCTTTAGTATAACTTTCTCCAGTCATAACAGTTTTAATCTATTAAGAAATTTTCCAAATTTTGTATAAACCAATTTAGTTTTATCATGTAGCGCAGAAAGGTTATCTAAAAGTTAGCAAGCGTTACTCTATCCGATATCGACGATAAAACTAAATGACAGTACCTTAGGGTAATGTAATGGCAAAGTGAAAAGTTTTAGGGGCACTAAGGGAACAACTTAACTTTGTTTATCACGATTTTAATTTTACATAACACGATTCGAATGAAATATCTATCTTAATTATTAATCAGTTTCTGATAAAGATATGATCTTCATGAATAAATTGTAAAGAAAACATTAAGTGTTTCTAGATCTGGATTAATAGAAGGATAAGTACAATAGGATAGGTACACTTCTAACTTTGGGAACACTTAAATAGATAACAGGATATAAGTAATAACATAACATACTCAGTTCCAATGATGTTTTCGGCTAGGATTCGGTATTAATAAATTGTTCAACAATTATATAGGTAGAGAATTTTACACTAGTCCGAAAGATTATTTTTATTGTAGTGTAGCTATCAATTTATTTATCCTTAAGCTACACTATTAAAGTACTCAGGGCAGGCTTATGGCTGTAACAGCATTCTCGACCAGTTCAAAAGCAGCAATGTATGACGTCCGTAATAGAGATGAAAGTTGAAAAAACTTTAAAGAATAATAAATCTATAAAGGCAATGAATGTAATTACTTACATATTGTTTATAAACTTTACCACTAAATTTGTTTAGAGTACTAGCGTAAATAAATTTCATATGTTAAAACGACCAAATGGTACACATTTAGTGAATAAATCACCCAAGTTGTTACATAAAACGAAACGATAATTTAATAAATGGTTACACATATGTAACTTTACGCGAGTCAAGAACAAAAACAACGAAGATTGCTCGGGTGGTTAATATTAAAACGTAATGAGAATCTCGTACTCGATACGGCTCTGTTTACTTTTTATGAAATATTCATTATTTTCGGAGACTTGAGAAAATTTGAATGCCTGCGTCAAATTAATTGAGAGGAAACGTGTTCTTAGGTCGGAGACTCTTTGGAACCTTGAAACCCTAGTGTAATAAGTAATATCCTTGAATACAATAGAATAAGAGAGATGGCAAAAATCACCCTACTATTGGGGGAGGCTTATGTCCAGCAGTGGATGAATATCGGATGATGATGATAATACTTTAAACTTATTTAAAATCTTCTGAAACGGTGACAACATATTACAGCACCCGTCGTCGACGTGAGACGTAAGCGGTTAGGTCTCGTTATCCTAGTAATTTCACTAGCATACAGCATCCTTTAAACCGGAACACAGTAATGTTTTCACATTACTATATGGCGGTAGAAATAGAAGCTGCGGCGGTATTTACCTGCACGGTTTCCAGCAACAAAGAATTGCCAGAAAGTTCACTTTGTGTTACTGCTTAGCAGTAATTTTCCTTAATTATCATTAAATAAATTTCTCGTAATATTCAGTTCTCACTGTGTATGTTGTGTTGCAGCAGCATGATGTGTTCGCATTTCCTGTGCTTTAATCAGGGCGACCGATAAACGACAATGCTACGTTTCATTTTGTATGGGCCGCGCTACGCTGCGGTTCCTTTGTGCGTCTCCCGTGCCTCGTTGTGTTGATTGTTTGCTTAACATACACATAACTAGTGAGCGGTTCCCGGTATATGACTCTTTGATAAATCCAATACTTGAAATCTCATAACAGCTAGCTTTAGATAAGGAGAGAATGTAAATGCAAAATCTAAAACGAAAGCAGCAAAGGTAAATGTGATAAAATAGTCTAGAATAGCGGCGACTGTTCTTTCGAGAGACGATGCGTGGAAGGTGAAGAAATATTTTAAGACGAGGTGTGAAAGAGAAGGATGATAGAAGATTGTAAAAGAGTAAGAAATGAAATGAAAAAAATATGGAAAAACAAGGTCCCTGTCCCGCTACATGGGGGAACAACAAAAAATCTACATAGGAAGAGACTAATGTATGATTGTCTAATATAAAACGAAGCGACCGGACCAGCAACACGTTGCGCTCGACGCTGAACACACGAGGATATGTCTCATTAGCCCAGTAATTTCGGAACCGGAAAACCCGGAACTAACTAATATATACATCTAATGGCTAAGGTTGCTACCTACTTGGTTTCCCGTAACAATGAGCCAACCATGAGAATAACAATGTCTTAGATTTAGTACATAATTCGCAGCATTGTGTTTATAGCGTCATTACAATTATTTTAATTAAATTGTATCAAGTCCTG
>DWLS01007713.1:0-10497 GCA_018246255.1 Pachliopta kotzebuea | reverse complement strand
CTTTCTTCACAGGTCTGCTGGAAGAAAACTCTTTTAGGGTTAAGCTCACCTTTTGTACTTTTATCGATGTATTTATGAGTATTTTCTGTTTTTCTTTTTTTGTGTATACAATAAATACTAAAAAATTTACTAAAGTAAAGGAAAATTTAAAAACTACCAATGCAAAAGTCTAAGGCAAGACAACAATAGGGAAAATAATAAAATAAATAGAACCAAATAACAATTTGGTAAGTACTTGTCAATAACATAATATTTCTGGATGAAAGGATGACTATTTAGGACAGGTTTCTACTGAAGACCGTCTAAGTAGGTATTGCAGCAGATAAACAGTACTGTGCGAACATTATTGTGTTCCAGTTTGATCACAGTAAGGTTTTAATAGCTTTCAATGTGTTTCTTATATCTCAAGATGATGACTGACGTGTAGTTACTTTCATACCATCATTTCATTGATACGGACAGATTACCAGTTACAATCAGATGACCATGCTGTTCATCACGTCATTTGTATAATTATAGTCGCTGAGTAAGGCTTTTCTACAAGCACATTTATTTATAATTTACGTATATATACAGTTAGTAAGTAAACTAAAGACAGCAGACAAACGTAAGGCTTAAGGAATAAAATACAACATTCAATTCGTCATCCGACTGTTGTCATGAATCATTATATAGTATTGGTGAGAGGGGGGGGTGTCGATGCGGGGATCACCCGTTAGTATTCGAAGAAAATAAATACTAAACATGTAGAAATAGTACCTGAAACCTGAGGTCCCCGAGCGGCGGCTCCGCGTACCTGATTCCGCGGTATGCCTCAAACGCGCGACCCCTCCGCGTCTGCATCATTGAGCCCCTGATGGTGCCCGACGGCGTCACCACCACCGGCTGACTGTCCGCACCTTGTTATGAAATATATATTATATGTATATTATTTTGGTGAACTTGTAATTACCGACACATCCAGCTCGACAACTATCTTATCGCACACAATTCCACCAGCTACGGAATCCAGTATATGTTGAAGTTTGTACTTCACCGCATACCACCAGTAAATACAGACTTTATAAAGGCGACACACTACACATTTATCAATGATAACATTTAGATATTAAGGTATTATTTGGCTGTCCCAGAAAGAGGCCGACGAGCGGGCCAGGGAGGATAGCCTAGGGGCTTCCTCCCTCCGCAGGCGGTGTCAACGCCTCCTCTTGCTGCCCCCGTAACCAGAAGCGAGCCAGGTTAAGCACCTGGCCCCGCCAACGCTTCGGCGTCGTCGGGACTTCTCTATTAGCCGGAGAAGTCCCCCTTTAGAGATAGAAGTCCGGTCTCGGTCCGGGACCGGCTGGTCGTTGGGGTGTCCAGTCGCTGACAGATCCGGGGCATCCCATTCATAACGGCTGATGGCTTTCGCGGTAGGTTTAGTGGGTAGGGGCTGCCCAGGCCGAGTCCCACACACCTCTCCTGTCCCTCTCTGTGCACAGGCGGAACCTCCGTAAAATGATTCGCCCACGTTAAAAAAAAATCTTTGGCTGCTTAAGTTACAGCCTTGAAGTTTGTAACCGCCTTCAATCCTGTAGTTACTCGTTGATCACTGATTAACTATTTCCACTAACCATCGTTGGTGATTGGAGGGCGGTTGGTGCTTTCGCCGGCTGCTGGGTCCAGCCCCAGCAAGCTCAGCAGCAGCAGCAGGACTACGAACATAGCGAGGCGGGTGCGGCGCTCGCACTGGCTCGCGCACGCTCGCACCCGCCTTTATAAAGCGCCGGCTCCTCATCACAACACAACTAAACATTCTAGGAAAAGTCATATTTTATAAGTTATCATATTAATAAATAAAACGGCTTGCATTTGCTGCATACCTGGTTATCATTTTCATGAAATCATTCATCATACTATGCATGTATCGATTTAAAGAACTTTAAATAGTAAATATATATATTAACGGAAATGTATGTAATTCCTAAAAACCAATTTGATTTTAAAGAATAAATATAAGTTGATTTTGTGATACGTTAAAAGTTAATAGATAGTTGATTTTAGAAGTTTTAATTAGTAAGATAATATGAACAATTTATTATTATTTTACTGTACGACTGTTACCAGATTGTCTCAATAAGCGTTATAATAAAAAATATTATTAACAACGTGTTTTATAACAGAAAGCATTTACTTAATACATTTCCTAAATAGTATCGGATTGTACACATTTCCTAGGATTTGTATACAATGACTGATTACATACATTTCCGGTAACATATACATTATTTAATACCGAGGATAAATTTGTTCAGTGGCTCTCACCAGGACAATTAAATATTGATATTCACCAGGGTGTTAAGAGAGAAAAATGTTTCTAATATTATGTAATAGAAATTTATTTATTATTACATACGTGTCTTCACATAAATGCCCACTTTCAATGCATATAGAAAATTCTTTCAAAGCAAGCATTAAGTTAAATGCATAGGTTTTATAACAGTTATGACAATAGTTATTAAAGTGAATAAAAACATTATAAGTAAATAAAATCGAAGACTATAGACCGAAGATTAAAAGCACACACAAATAAAAAAAGGGACACAATATTACTCCACTTTGCGAGTATTGTGATGAATTTGTAAATTTTAACTTCCGGTAGAAAATATAGCAGTAAGTACTCAATGCGGACTCTACCAATAATTTGAGAATCTGATACGACCTGATGGGACATTATACACTGACTACGACAATTAGTAGTTAGTTTGTACACCCAACCATTTTTAAATGTACTAATATAATTAATACACATTTCTGTTTATATGGATCTTGTGTTTTTATGTATCCAAAAATTCTCTTCCCGTCATCATCATTCCGTTCGTTTACTTTTCCGATAATTAGAGCTAAAATTAAACAAATACCGTCAGAACAGTGTCTATAAGATTCAAATAGATTCTAGATGCTAGCTGTATGATATACTATATGTATACAAAACAAACTTTTGTTATTCAGCCCAACGGAGAATGGGCCATACAATAATAAGGAAAAATATACGCAGCGGGAAACCCGCGCGGCGAACGAGCCGACACATTTGTATATGTATATCTATGTATATTACTTACATATACAAACAATTAATCAACAATTTCGTATTGATTAACATGCACAGGAATAGTCCCTGATTGTTAAGTGATCACAGGCAGCTCAAGGAGGGTTAGATTTGGCCCCGCTTGATGTTCCGATCAATAAACTTCGGGTCCCAGCAGTGGAATATTAACTGTGTTTGTTATTATTTATTATTATCATAATAGTTGGGACCGACACATGGACTGTGAGTGATTCATTTTATATACATTAAAGTGAGTTACGTAGCCGCAACATAAACTAAGTTTATCTTAAGCACCGCATTCTTAGCGATAACATTTACTCTATATTGTAAAGTCCTCATTATAGTTCACATTTTCTTTAGAGTTAAGTTACGTGTAATACCCAGTTCGCTCGTCACTGTACTAAGAAGCAGGCGGCTGCTTATATAATAAATCGTAAAATCCGCTTTATTGATTGTTTAAAATGTCTCAAGTAACTTTAAATTTCTTTAAAAAACATATTATCCCGTAACAATAATAAATTAAATAAAAAGATTAAACGGTTGTTAACGTATTCAGGGGACACATCTGTTATATTAATAGTCGGTTGTGACTAACGATAAAGTTAAGGAAAAACTGTACGAAAACAAGCAGGAAAATATGCAACATGCAGCTTCCTGCATCTGCAGCCGGGTGAATGTACAACAGCAACTAGTTAATTAGAGAAGTGCAGTTCATGATCATCATGATTTCAACTGATGGACGTCCACTGCTGGACATAGATTTCTTGTAAAGTACACAAAATACGATCTTGTGCTGTCTAGATCTAATGACTCCCAGTGACTCTTTTTGTATTGTCTGTTCACCTTGAGAGAGATCAGTCAACGCTGCACTTCCTAATGCGAGAAAGTGCAGTTACCGGGATAATTTTGTGTTTCCGTCATTCATTGATTGTTTAAGCAAAGTTAATTTGCATTTACAATAACAAGATAATAGTTACACTTACTGGTTCCGAACAAATTGTATAATCAAACCAAACTATGTGTTATTAGGTAAACTATAAGGTCACAGACCCACGGAAGTAATGTTCCCTATAGATGCAGCGTTTATGCACTCTTGAATGGTGCTATAAGTATTCTTTACCAACATATAAATAAATGACATAGAGAGGTACAAATAAGCTATTTGCAGAAGTGTATTCGTAGAGAATAATAAATAAACAAAGTAAGCCGTAACCGCGACCTTCGAGGTCAGCGAGGAGTCCGCGGTCAAGGCAGACACAGGCTTGAACAATGCGACGAACTTTCCCATGAAACGGTCAGTAATGACATGGACCTGTATGAACAATAATTTAATGATGAATAATACGTCCTTTGTTAAACTCCTGGCAGAGCGGGAAATGTAATCACATTACTGGTAATATAATGTAAAAACCCAAATGCATTATTATTGTTTTGTATCATACAATAAAACATGTTGATTCATACACAATTTGTTTTGATTAATCAGGTATGAAATATTGTAGTTTTTTAATTTATTAGTTGTTTAAAAATCGTTGTTTGCTGCTTTTAAACAAATATAAATACCTGTCGTTTATAAATAGCAAACTTCAGCAATAAAGATTTGCCACCGGTCTGCATCAGATAACTTCTGGTTTCCTTTGCAGCAGCATCGAATAACTGTTGTTTCTTCAACTTACATATTACTTAAAATATCATACTATTAATTATACTTTATCGTGATAGCTCCATAAACTACATGTTATTGTATCATTTTATAATTTCATGAATAAAAATGTTAGGGAAACTAATTAAATCTCATTGTAAGTACTAGATGGCGCTGAAAATATTTATTGCACATGATAATTATTTTTAAATACAAAATATTAAGAAAAATTATTTTTTTTTTAATTTGTTGGTGATTACATTAGGCTTTATAATAAAATACAATGAATTTTTTTTTTTAGTTAAGTGGGTAAACTCAAATAAATATATAGCTATCAAAATTTGTTTCTTATACCAGTTGTTAATGTAAAGGTAATATAAAAATTGAGTGTCAGTCCAAAATTAATAACTGGGGTATCGCTGCATTACGACAATTACTCTGCAACGAATGAACGCAAACGCCTTTTCATCGCTTCTCTGGTGCAGTGGGTAAGGAATTTACAATACGGACGTTTGTACTTCAATCCTGTGGAAGGTTTATTAAGGCTGGGACCGAACTAGCTAGTTAAGTGCCGGGAGCGTTGCTTCGGGTTTTTAAAAAGAATGGTTATAAAACGACCGAATCGGATGAAGACTTATTCTCGACTGACTTAAAATTAGAATACAATTCTTAAACTAAGGCTTTATCACTTAAACGCCGGATGACTGCTTCAGTTAGTAGGCATACCGTGTATTTTTTAGCACGTCCTTATTACATCAAGGGAGGGTTCACACTGTATAACTAACTTGTAAACCAGCAGCCATACCAAAGTTACAGTGTTAATGCAGTCAACAAGAGGCAGAATATTGAAGTACAGCATCTTCTATAAAGAACTTCATTGTTATTACAAACATATTAAATTGAGTTCATGAGTTAATTGACTGCAAAACGAAAACCTTGAATGGTAATAGTAAAGTGATGATCGTCGCTGCTTTGTTTAAAAATAATAGATATGAGTGATTACGTATGCACTATTTAGGGTTTATCAGCACTCATAAACAAATATTTTCTTACTGTATAATTGTATATTTTCATAAGCTACAGCGAATTTCAAACCAGAATATAATATATGATGATTCGTAAGAATTTTAAGTACGTTCACGTCATATTAAGCACTAAAAAAATACGAGTGTTAAAATGAAAGCAAAAAAGTTATTGGAATACTTAATATTGAATACGTTTGTATCCATAAAGTGAAGTTGTCGCCAACACAGGAACCTGCTGGCAGTACTTTTTTAATTCGACGAGACGAGCAACGCGTTCACCTAATGATAAGTGATACGCTTGATTATAAAGTGGAATTAATTAAGATGGTACATACAGCAGTTTGTGTTAATTATCTTAAACCGCCTCGTTACCGCAGTAGCATACAGTACTCTTCAAACTAGAACATTATAATGTAGAAAGAAAGAAAAAAACTTTATTCAACACACATACAATATTAGAAACAAAATAATAAAAAATGATAATACAGAATATTGCGATATGATGTTGAACAGGACTCCACTCAGCATCTGCTGCAGCAAACTTAATGCTGCAGCGATGATATTACGTGGAGCCTTTGCAGTGTCGAAAGGGATGAATTAATAAAAAAATAAAATGGGACATTAGTAGGTCTAAGTGACACAATGAAATAATGAGATGAAGTGAACAAAGCGATTGTTTAATGATTTGTTCTATGTATGATAACTTACATAGAACAATTTATTAAACAATGTCTATCATATTACTATTTGGCGGTAGAAATAGTAGTTGAGTGGATCCTACTTAAACAGTTTCCGGTAACTGAGTCAACTTAAAAGTCATAAAAGTTTCCAAAAATTAATTTGTAAGTGAAACTGATAAAGCCAGCCTCCGTACCAAGCTGCAGATGTAATGACTCATTACCGCGTCGCGGCGGTACATTATATTAAAATGAAATTAATTGTATAATTGGTATAACGAAATGGTATGCTCTGATGTAACTACTTTCTGATTGTTTATTTTTTAATTAAAATATTTTGCAACGTACCCTCTACGTATAAGGAGTGTTTATATTACGTTATAAATAACTATATCGATTTTTAATGTAGCTCTAGTTGCAGAGGGATCGGATAAGTTTAATTTATGAAATTATGATCTTAGCCAAGAAAAAAAGAGTTGTTGTAGTGAGGGGAAGTTTATAATGGTATACATAAACCCACTTGGTAATGCAGGTGGTTTAATTGATGTTAGATCTCCGTTATCGAAAACTGTCTAAGTGGATACCACCGCAGCTCCTATTTCTATCGCCAATTAGTAATGTATAAACATTACTGTGTTCCGTTTTGAAAGGTGCTGTATGCTTGTGAAATTATTGGGGTAACAAGCGATGAGTGCGATAGTGTTATGTATATAATCATAACTAGTGACTCGTTGTTATGGGCAAGCGTATCACTTACCATCAAGTGAACGCCTTCATTGTCTCGTCATCTCGTTGAATAATAAAAGGTCATGGGTTACTATTTCTTATAACAATATTTGTAGATAATCCTCTATCCAGTGAACGTGGTTTTTGTTTATTTTGACAGAAAGGTACCTGTGTGTATCCCACCGATGGGACATTAGTTGTCAGATTCAATAAGTGTATAATAGATTTGAATAATTGAAGTGAGCGGCGCGCAGGAGCCGCAGCGATCTGTCATTAGATAGCGCGCGTCCGTCCGGCGGCGAGGGCAGAGCCGCGACACCACGGCCGGTGGGCTCTCCTCACCACACCACATCTCTCCACACCACACCACTCATCGGCGGGTGGCTGCAGTACAGTGTAGTGTAATGCGGTGTAGGTGTGGGTGCGGACGGAGCACGCGCGCGGCTCCGCTCTAACGTTGTAACTCGACCGCGCTGCGGGTGACATTATTGTGCGCTCGTTGATGTCTAATGTACGTGCGCGTGTTCTATGGAAATTAAACATATGCCTGTTATTTAACTCAAGTCTATTGTTATGGAAATTAACTCAGCGATATGTATTTGTTAAATCCATAAAATTAATCGTACGATATTTATATCTCACCGATGAAAACGTATTCCGGTTTGTTAAGAATAAAACCTATGCGGCGGGAACGTACAAAAAATGATTTAAGGGAAACTCATTTGCTGTTATAATTATAAACACAAAATGCTTCGGAAAAATTTACCATCTATAACTTTCCCTTTTGTATGTAATACTTATTTAAAAACTATATTTAAAGGGTGTTACTTACAAATTTAGTATGTATAAAAACTAAATAACTTACGCAGAATTTATTGATAAGTACAAAAGAAATATCATTAATCTAAATATTTTTGTACAGTTTATCAAAAAATTGCGATAATATTGACATCAAGATAGTACATAAATATAAATAATATATATATAATTTACTACAAAACATTCGCTGATTCAATATACAGTGATCATAAAATTTAATTTATTACAACATAACTGTCGACTTCGTTGAAGATCCGGAAAAATTTCATAATTTTTTTCTTCTAAAAATATCAAATATTTCGTAAAGTGTATACATTACATCATTAGCCAACATAAAGTCCGTTACTACGATTTCAAACTTTATCAAACTTTTACTTTGTGCAAAGACTGCGGATATGTTTTGTTTACATAAAACAATTTTTGTTCAACGTTCTAAACATTTCGTTAATGTTAGAAATTTCTCGAAAACATTACGACGAAGGGTTTAAACATGCGACCTTTGATTCTCAAGCCTATCTATTGGACCGTTATACTATTAGCGGTTTTTTGAAATATTGTTTTATATACGCAATCATACCTTCGTATGTACTATCATAATGTTTACTGCTGTATAGAACAGGTAACAGAAGTAGTATATTCTAGGAGAATTAAGTAAACTCTCAATAAATACAAATATTAAGTGTAATATAATCAATGTTAATATTATAAGTGTGTAGGAGGAAGTCCGCCGATAAAACTTAATAAAGCATCATCTATATTTATGGAGGAATTATACACGAAGCGAGTAGTTACTTCTCACCAGGGTTTGCTCCCATTAATATACGTATCCTTCGTTCATCCTTTTCATCATCCAATAGACCATCACCACTCTAATAAATGAGGCCTTTATAGTTTCAAGTGTTTAATTAAATAAATAAAAATATATATTCGTCACCACAAACTAAAGAAAAATACAAAATAGTTTGGGGTTATATATCTACATATTTAACATGTTTAAGGATCGCCGATGCGTGTGATAAGTAACAAACCCGTGTTAAAAATAACTTATACAAACAAGTAAGAATATTTGTAGTAAGTGATAGTTTATTAACGTAACTTATTAATTACATAATTGTTATTATAGATCGAATGTCTTAAAAGATGGATCATTAAACATTAGTTTATATGTAAAGGTATTAAACAACACAAACGGACATCATAATGCGTGTTATGTGTGAGCGTTAATCGTATATTTTACAACTGGTTATGGTAATAGGTTGAGAATCTCCGCGAGGTCCTCACGCAGCAGCACGGGCACCGCCGCCGGTGCCGCAAACAGAGGTGCGCACAAACAACCTACGTTACTTATCTAGTAATAGTAAAAGTACTAACTCTTTGTTGTAGGTAAATTTGTATAGTTATGAAAATTAGATAATTTATGTAGTTTTTTCATTAAAGCCATGCATTATCAAGTCTCACGCACGTGATATTAGTTGTTGTATTAACTGAGTATACATTGAAGAATATATTGGTGCAGGCTAGATTCGAACCCGGCGCTTTCAGAGTGGAAGGTCGGTGTTCCAACCACTAGGTTATCAAGACCTCTTAAAAGTTATGTAGTTTAATATATGTCAAGGCGGTAGGTCTCTGTTGCTACAAACTGTCTATGCAGGTACCGCCGCGATTTCTTTTTTTTTCGATTGGGAAATCTTTGAAAAGATACCTTGCCTTGTGGGTTGAAGTCAAGGTTATGTGGAGATTTTTACCCACTAAAAACCCTCTCGGTGGTCGTCCTCAGCATTTGAAGAGGTCACGTGATCTCCGTTCGGAACACAACCGTGGACCTCCGCAACTCCTATTGCAAACTGATCTGTATTCCGGTTTGAAGGGTGCTGTAAACAAAATTACTGGGGTAACGGGATATACATATGTCTTAATGCGAGTTCAACTGTATGTTTTGTAGAAAACAGTCGACATATGCAATAGAGTTTAAGGTATACCAATAGGTAGAGGTCGCGCTGTGCCGGGAAGTAATCAAGTAATCAGTTTCCGAGTACTGTGCCGCGGCGGGCGGGCACCAGCTCGTGATGCTGCAACTCGCTCCACACTTTCACCTGTCCGCACCGGACATTCTAATTTATAATTACCTGTTACCAAGTTATTTCATTTAGAGATCCCTTAAATGACAAAGAAACCGCTTGAAGCGATATAAACAATATAACAAACTTAAACTATATGTTTTAGTCAGGAGATGTCAAATGATAAGAAAGACTGCTGCGAGGGACTCGCTTAAGAAACTTATTTGACTTAGAATGTACTTACTGAAACTTATTGGATACGAAATGTAGTCAAGCGTTAGGTCTTCAGGTTGAAAAAGACTTTGTATTCTCTGTAATGCAGATATTCCATAGTAATTACTTGTATACGTCTTCGTGTGCTGTGTGTCGGATAAGTTGAGAAGTAGTAGATTAGCGTGGTATGGACATATTATGCGAAGGGATGAATGTCATATAACAAGAAGAATGTTAGATATGATTGTGG
>DWLS01007712.1:0-10498 GCA_018246255.1 Pachliopta kotzebuea | reverse complement strand
AACTCGGATACGTTATGTATTTTAAAATGTATGGATAATGTATAATAAAAAAATTTTGAAAAGAGTTTTTCAAAATTTTATCAAAGTTAATGTAATAATGTATAGGAGTTAGTTTAGACCCAGGAACATAAACTTTATACCAGTCTTTCCACATTTAAGTGAAATAAAATAAAAAGTTGTAACAAAATTACATACAGTTACAGATACTTCAATACTTAATTCATATATAAAAAATAAACAATGTTTTGATTGGAGAACAATGATCTCTTCTTTTACGATACCAATATAATAACGAAGCATTGAACTGAAGTACTGTGTGATAAAGCGTTTAATATAATTTACCAAACGAGGACGTTAAACAACAGCCGTTCAAGTGCTGTTTTAATAACACATCAAACTCCTCTTAACGAAGCATCACTTGTGTCATATTCTTTTACATCCATTTGAAAAGATAGCAAACGATTTAGATACCATCCAATACATATAATGAAGTTGTAACATGAACACACGATGTCTGTAATGCAGGAGTATAAATGAGAACGTGGATCCAAATGAGACAATCTGATATGGTCGATTCGATAGGATTTTCCGTATACATTTCCTTTATGACAAAATCATTTTAATTTGTTCATTGACAGAGCATATTAAGCCCTTGTATTTCATAGATATTTTGTTAATAAATTAGTTTATATATATGCATATGCACGTCGCCTAAGGACATAAGGTGTCGAACGTTGTGTTACTCTAGAAATTTTACCGCCTAGTTTTAGAGAAATACATATATAAATAAAACAAATGAATAAATAGATGGTCTCTGGCAACAAACACCTACTGCGAGTAAATTCGTTTAATATAAAATAAATTAAGTAAAAAAAAAATTAATGCATTTTCCCTATCTTGATGAATGTGAAACTGGTACTAAATGCGTTGTTACCAAAGAACTACATATTTACATAAGATAAAATTTTAAATTTGTATTAATCACCTTCTAAAGACGAATTGTTTGATTGGCAGAAGGAGAAAAAACTTTTTACTTAGTTTCATACAAATCCAAGGTTAGAGAAGATATAAAAAAAACCGTTTTAACAGTTTTTCTCAGACAGTAATGATAAGAAGTTTATGAGCAAACTCTTAAAATGTTTAATACTACGAATGAACCAGTTCTCATCGAAGAGATCACACATAACTTACCATCAGGTGAACGCAATGCTCGTCTCGGCGAGTGCTATGTACAAAAAACTAATTGTCAAATGATTTTGCAGAGGATACAATGTTAAAGATTGCTCATCCATTACGACTGGTCGGTCGGGTGTTGCCGATAGTGCGATGGTCCAGGAATTACGACTTGCGAACGGGAATCGGGGACCTAATAGCTGGGATAACTATTGCACTAACACTGATACCGCAATCTATAGCGTACGCTTCGCTGGCTGGCTTTGAACCGCAGGTATGCAATTCAATTAAATATTAAGCGGAATACAGAGATACCGATATTGCATATGCTAATAACTATTATAACATATTTAATACAAAGCATCTTACATAAAACAATAATTGTTATTAATTTCAATAGACACAAATTGAAATATCCAATGTATAATAAAATATAATAAAAGAATTGTAACATCTTACTTTAATATTCCTTGCGGTAGTTAAATTTTGGCATCGTTTTTGTAGTGAAAATGAAAGAAAAGAAGTAAAAATAAAGGTTTATATATCACGAGTGATAACATAATGTTCATACTCCGAGATCAAGTACACTACTACTACTCCTACAGTCCACCACATTATATGCCAAATCTAACCAAAATAATAAATATCTCGTTGACTTAACTTCTTAGTTATACAATATGTATAATGTATACTTTTTTAACACTTTTTTTTATTAAAAAGCGAAACAATTGCTACTAATCCAAAATATGATGGAAAAAGTACAAAAATGATGGTGCACTACTCAAGATAAAGATTTGTATTACATCGTACTAATTAATTAAAAATAATCGCATAACCTTGAGAGTTATATTTACACTAAATGTTTAATTCAACGTAGAAGTTAAAAAAGGTAATTGTAATAGAAATTTAATAATTTAATTGGAAATTTGTGTCCTCAAATTAGTTAAGAAAAAACAAAGGTTGCGATACGAGTTTAACAACACACCCTATAAAATTCCTCAGTGATAATGTTAATAAATGTAACTTAAACTCGGAATTGTAATATCTCAACAGTAGAAGCGAATTAATTGGTTGATAACTATACGTTAGTAGATATTTTACATAAACTGAAACAACTTTATAACCATCAAAATGGGTTCGTACATTTACTTTTGTTCAAATTTTAAGTCTTAATGCTCCTACAAACTATTTCAGTTCAAATGACTATACATCGAGATTAAATAAATACATTTGTTACTTGCAAAGTTCAACAAACTGAAGATTGCTTTTAGTTTTATTTTATTGTATTATTTTTTTATCAACAACTCTTTTGTTATCTTAGACTAGAATAATGTTTGTTATTTAAGATTAATAAATATTTGATATATTTTTCTGAAGAAGCATCAATAGATGTTTTTGTGTACTGTGACTCTTCTATTCTTTGAAATTTTTGAAGCACATGAAAAATCACGACTACAGCAAGTTTAAATTAGTTAACAGCGATTTGAAATACTATAATGTTAAGTGCTGCCGAAGTCAAGTCTCATCGCTCGTTACCTTAACTATTTTATTGGGAACATTTTTCAAACATGATCAGCTTATATCAAAATATGTACAAAATAAATGGAGGTTATGTTTGGAATTAATCGTCCACAGAGAGCGACCTTTCATTAACGTTTATGCGAGGTGAAGTAACACGTTTCATTTTACTTTCCAGTATGGATTATATGCATCATTTGCCGGTGGCTTTGTGTACGCAATAATGGGCACATGTCCTCAAATAAACATCGGCCCCACCGCGCTACTGTCGCTCCTCACGTTTACATACACAAGCGGAACTAATCCCGACTTTGCAGTACTTTTGTGTTTTATAGGTGGCATTGTCACTTTGGTGGCTGGAATTGCGCAACTGGGTACGTTTTTATGTAATGCTCACTCATTTATTACTACACACGTTCAGTCCCGGTATACAGAATATTTTACTACCTATATATAATTATCAAAGCCTGAATTATCTTCACCTTTGACTGTTTATGAAATCTAATGTTAAAACTTGCCAAGATCGTAAGTCGCATAAATACTTCAACGTACCTATAAGTTCAATTAAACTTCAACACAATAGATGTATAAAAACTTTGAGACACATCATTAACAGCTTATTTTTAATATATCCTGCCTGCGGCTTGATAATATTAGCTATTCAGAATAATAGTAACAGAACTGTTACCGTTTTGATTTTTTTTCAGGATTTCTCGTGGACTTTGTGTCATTACCGGTAGTTTCTGGTTTCACATCAGCGGCAGCCATTACTATAGCATCGTCCCAAATTAAAGGTCTATTAGGTCTTAAGTTTAACGCCGAAGGGTTCACAACCACATGGGAAGCTATATTTCATCATATAACAGAAACTCGAATGCAGGACACGTTACTAGGCCTGGCCTGCTGTGTTATACTAATAGGAATGAAGGTAACGTACAAGATAATTTGAATTGTTAATGGAAACAACCAAACAAATTATCTGAATCAATAAACTAAATTTTATCAAAATTTACATCATGCAAAATATATGAGCTAGTTCTTTGTTCCGAAAATAAATTCCATGATATATTTATATGCAGGGAATGAATCGTTATAAGTTACAACCCTATACCAATTCAAATAGCCCTCGTATATAGCTTTAACTCATAGCTTTCGTATTGTCTGAACTCCAAGTGAAAGAAGTCAAGATAGATAACAACAGCGCAGATAAATAAATATGCATTGTTTATTACTTGAATAAATAATTAAAGTTCGAACTAAATTTTCATTATCGGAGCCGAACTTAACCAAAGGAGCGTTTTCATTAACGGAGTCCTGATCGAAGCCATTTCTTACGATCTGGGCATGGTAACATACTTAATGTGCCATTTACTGATCTGGTTACCTTAAGGGATAAAGCCTACGCAGCTGTGGAATGATCTACCACGTGACATTCAACAGTCAAAATCACTAATTATCTTCAAATCTAAGCTACATAGCCATCTTCTGAACAAAGAAACCCGTTAATTTGTCTATTTTTCTTATTTAAATAAGCATCTAATAATATTAATGTCAGTTTCTATAATACATAACTTTATAAATATATTCATTTATTTTTATTCATTTCCTTATAATTACATCGTATATAACATATTGTTCCGTAGTTATGTATTTGTTATAAATAATCCTTATTATTTTTGTTTTATCTCTCCTATTCTACTGAATTTCCTTGTAGAAATCGCCCATAGCGATAAGTCCGCACTTGCTCACATTTAGATCATAAGTTTAGTTTAAATTAATTGTATCATAATCTATTAATGTGAGCAATAAAGAACTTATCTATCTAAAATTAATAATAATTAATCCTATGTACGCTAAACCTTTTTCTTGATGTTTTTGGAAGTTATTTGCATTATATATTGACTCATGTCGATTTAGAGGACAAACGAAATATATTATGTACTCCAGAGTTAAAACTCGTTAATTCAAAGATCTTTGCCTTTGTTATCTCTAAATAGGTTTTTACTTTATATAACCTTTGTAAACGTAAAATTTAAAGCAAGTTAATCGGTGACGATAACTAAACTGAAATTAGTATTTAAATAATTAATTATTTTAAAATTATTAATTTCTCTTACGCAAAAAATTATACAAAATTAAGCAAAAAAAACTCAGAACGTCAAAATAAGTGAAAAGTCATTCGTTTTGTTTATAATTTTTTTTTAATTATTTACTTTTACAAAGAAATTACATCTCACGAAATTTTTAATCACTTGCTTTATAACAAGAGTGTTTGGACCTAGTTAGCCATTTTTTTCGATATGTTAGCCTTTGTTCAAAACTATAATCAACGATACTATGTCTTGTAATATATAATATAGCCTTAGTATTTTAGACAAGCACATTTGATAATTTTAAGTTTCATATTCACTAATCATCAATTAAGATCCAAGTGTTAAAAAACAAAAAAGCAATAAAATAGCAAAGAGAATCAATATAATTCCTAGAAAATTCTATATTTTACTGTTAAATTGAAAAACCTTTAAGCTAAGTCAAATCATTCAAACTATATCGAGTTAGAAACGGAAATCTCATTCAAATTTTACGATATAATTAGTAATAAAATGTTCAAAAATAAAACTTATTGTAGTTTATATATATTGTTGCAATGCGGAAAATTATTTTCAAATAGTTACAAGTATAAAAAAATTGATTTCACGAACGCATTCAGTAGCGAATTGTTTAACGATAGTCGAGACGGATACGAGAGCAATTACTATTGTTATAACAACTTTTAATACTTGTGCCGACATTATTTCTCAATTACACAGTCAAGCTGTGTGTGTAAATGCTTGAAATTTTAATAAGGCTTTTTAAAGGCTTAAGGCCTTCTATGCTTATAAAGATTTTTGTCTTGTTTTTTAAAATTAAAATTTTCTTAACATTACTTCTGAATTTATAAACTATATTTTAGACGTTATTGTAACACAAGCTACTCATTAATAAGACTTTCACTTGGTGAAATTTCATACGTCTGTCCAAACAAAGATCTCATAGTACATGTACACAGCAACACATTTCGCTTATTGCCATAATAATTGAGTTCTTTAGTCACATTTCCACATAGTTCCCTAGTAACAGCACCATTTATACGGGCGGTATTACTTATCTTTCATAATATATTATTTGTCTTGCGAACGATCATCACTAGCAAAAATCACGCTACTATTGAAGTAAAATAAGAAGAGTGACTTAAAAATTGGTTTTATTCAAATAAGAGTTAAATAGTAGCGTCCCTAACAAAACGTTCAGTTTGACGAAGTACATTTATTAATAAAAAAAAATTGTTCATGAGGCCCATACTTTGCTCTTGTTACCCCAATATCTGCATAGTATTAGCCAGGCAATTATTTAATACTTCATCTCTGTCTAAGTATGGTCAGGCAGCAAGAATTTCCAATTACAGGCATTGAAAGACATCCGCTTAAAGGAGCCTCAAGATGACAAAGGTCGCCGCAGCTCTCGTGTAATTCAAAGGACTTTATGGTTTGTGGGCGTTTCAAGGAACGCTGTCGTAGTAGTAATCGCATCCGTCTTGGCTTTTCTCCTATATGAGAACAAGGATAATCCTTTAAATCTCACTGGTAAGTACAATATTTATTTTTTTTAATGACCGTATTAAAAAAAATGCGAAAATCATATGTTATCTAATATTTCTCGCTATCGATGGTATTGCGTCATAACACACAGTACGGTAACAAACAAATACGTAAGTATGTAACTTGATGAAAAAATAGTTACTGTCACTTTTAATATTATATTTGATTCAATAAGATTTAAAATTAAATTATTTGTTACTAATATAGAAGATATGATATAAATTTATGTAAAACAGAAGTGCTAAATTGTTGCCCACGCTCTAATTGAGAAGGAAAAAAAATAATACTCATAAATTCTTTTTGGAAACAATGCCTGCTAATTATGATTATCTGTTGGGCGAATATTTTCGAATTAAAACAATGTAACAAAGGAAGGCCTATCATAAGTTAGAAATTATATAAAGAATTTTCTTTATAAAGTATAATATATATTGATAATTTTTCTTTCCGACAATGTATAACTATACGTTTTGTTCAAGGACCGATAACCCCGGGACTGCCTACGCCGCAGATACCATCCTTTCATAGCTCCATAGGAAATACAACCATTTCCGCAAGAGGAATGTTAGCCCACCTTGGTTCTGGTTTGATAGTAGTTCCTGTAGTTGGAATCATCTCAAATGTTGCAATTGTGAAGGCTTTTTGTAAGTAAATCTTTCTCAATCAATAATAAAATATCAAAAATTTATCACCGCAGCCCTTATTGCCGCCGGCAAACAGTACTATGCAAACATTACTGTGTTCCGGTTTTAAAGGCACTGTAGCTAAAGAAATTAATGGTGCAAGACTGAACTGCAAAGACTAAACATTATCTTAACCAACACCTCGTTTTTATGAGCGAGTGTATCACTTACCATAAGGTGAACGGCTGGCTCGTTGTGTGATATGAATAAAAAATTATGTGGGTCATCATCAATCTTAACCAATGGACGTCCTCTGTTGGACATTATATCATAATAACTAATGTTTATAACCTTGAGTGTAAATGTTTAAAATAGACAATATTTATAACGACTGGTATTGTTTAGATCATTACCCATCATCAACATCCCATCATGATCATTTTCCCAGTCTACAGATCCAAAATTTTATAATTTTCGAAGGGTTTTGTCGTATCGTTGTCGTCGGCGTGGTCATCTTATACAAATATGTTGAAACTCGGTTTAAATATTGTCAAGGTTCCGAACGATAAAACAATTTAACCATCTCCCCCGACTGTTGCCGGGTGGAAATTGTATGTTGTGGAAGCGTCGGTCTAATTTACATTGGAATATTTTGAAATCATGCGTATTCTTCAAGCGAAATAACGATTCCCATGTTAATTTTGTTACAGACTTTGTTATGATTAAACTCCCACGGAGGCAGCATTTACGTTAAAACCGCGATATTAAAATCTCGAAATATAGGTCAGATAATTTAACACACAGAACTTTTATCGATATCTTTAACATCATCATTTTAATTATTTATTATCAGCGGCGAGACAATCATTGCTGAATGTCAATAGTCTAAAAGTAACGCTTCCTGCTACCCGCATCCAACGCATTTCCGCAACCTCCTCCAGTTTATAGATCTATATAACGAAGATTAATGTATTGTTATCAACTTTAACATTCATGTAGTTTAGGGTGAAAAGTAGCTCGAATTTTTTTCATTTATCTTAAAAAAACTAACAATTATTTCACCTGATGATAAGTGACAACATGATCCAAAAAACTCTGGTCCTCGCATGTCGGTAGCCGGAACACAGCAATTTGATTACGGGAAAAAAATTATAATACGATGTTAGTAGTACACCCTATGTACTTAACGAACATACATAATCTTTTCCGGTATGCTTGTTGTGTACTATGAGCTGTCTTTGACACTATCTGAATCTAATTTAGACCTTATCGCTTAGATTTTAATACGGACTGGGAAAAACCTTGTTTCTAATTATAGCTCATAAATAGCTTATGGACAAATGGTGAGAAGAATCACAAACGCGTTGTAAAGCATCTGACTTAATATATATGATAAAAATCGTTAATCAATGTTAAGATTTATTAAATCTGTGTTTTCTTTTTTGTTGTTTAAACGTTCACTTATCGCTGTAAATCAGAGTCTACAATAACCTTAATTTCTTACTTCTTAAGACTGTTTAATTCAATTTTTATTATTAATTCTGTTATTATAGTTGTTGATATTATGTACTCCCTGCTTATGTATAGGTAGAGATTGTAAAATCAATACAGAATTTATTTAATCTACTTATTTGCTATTTATTTTTATCACAGAACTTATTACCTATTTTAGTACAATCTTTGTAAAAATATCTCTAGTTATCTAATTGATAATTAACTGACCAATATTGAATTGATAGAGTTTTCTTTGTAAGAGAATTGGAGAAGGATTTATTCATTAAAAGTTACATGATTATTTTTTTTTTCAGCAAAAGGCAAAACGTTAGACGCGACACAAGAAATCGTTACGTTAGGAGTTTGCAACATAATTAATGCGTTCTTCCGATCTTATCCAGTAAACGGTTCGTTCACTCGAAGTGCTGTGAGCGATGCATCAGGCGTGAAAACTCCTGCTGCGGGATTTTACACTGGTACGTTATTACAACTTATCCTCCACATTACCGAACAACATTTATAAATCATGAAGTATTGTAGTAAGTGAATAAATAAATATTTTTATCTTCTTCCTCGTTATCTCCTCATTCTCTTTGTTTGTTTAATTCAGGTTTAATAGTGCTTCTGACCTTGGTCTTGTTGACACCTTATTTCTTCTTCATACCAAAAGCGGCTCTGTCTGCAGTTATAATTTGTGCAGTTCTTAACATGGTGGATATAGCTATTATAAAAAAATTGTGGGCCACGAGCAGTAAGTAATAATTTAATATCTTTTTAAGTTTATACCATACTGAAACATATATGCTTTTGGCATGTACAACAGTAGTTCAGTTACGGAGCCACTTGTGCTGGAGTTCTGATGGTGGAAAATTTTTTTTTAAAGTCCTGCTACTGTCATCATGTTAGTAACTGTCACCGTAATTCAGTCGGTTGACATATATTTTGAACTTTATTTTGGAGGAGCACGCTACTGTTTGATGTTACTTAACGTCAGATGTCCGGTCTGTTTTTAGTTTATTGTCATTTAACACCGTCTAATTAACGAAATTTTTTTTTCAATACATATATTTGGCATTAAAAAAAAATCTCTAGAAATTAGTACTATTTAACCAGTCACTTAATTAGTTTGATTGAGTCAGAACCAAACATTGTCTAACTAAAACAGAAGCGCTAAACATTAATTGCACAAGTGTGACTACGTCTGGCATTGAAGTTTTGCAAGTTAAGAGAAATTCGTAACTAACTTAACCGTTTCTCATGTTTATAATGACGGATTTAGATTGTGAGATCTTTAAATAAGAAATAAATGTCGGCATTAAAAACTAATTGTTGTTATTCATATTGACGACGAACAAACAAAATTTAATTTTATTCGTGTACATTAAAACAAGGAAACGCGAACGTAATTCACAAATCGATTTCATGCCGCTGGAACTCTACTTGATTAAAAATAATTGAAATTGCGGAGGCATTCACGTAACTTATTCAGTATACACTAAATGTTGGGTTTATTTTGCTAGAAAAACGATTCAAAAGATTAAAGAGTAATTGGAAATGAACATAATAACTAATGATATTACTTACTTTAATCATAATATTGCCTACAGATATAAAAATCGTGTAGTGTTTAAAATGTATTAGATTTTTAAATAAATCAAATTTTATACTAATATACCTCACAGTCAATTACGTTGCTTACGAACTTTAGATTAGCTAATAAATTTTTTTTTATACAAATCTTAACTGCATTTTTAATTACAAATGCGTAATAACTAAAATAAGTACATGTACAAATATTTTCGTAAAATGTCGTATTTTGGTTAAGTTTAAATTTCTATTGTGATCAGGACTTATCTATAATTAGTTTTAACACTTATTAGGTTATTAATAATTCTAATTGCCTTTAACCCGCCTATTTAAATTCGAAACCATGGTAATTATTAAATGGTGATAAGTGGATTCGAAATCACTATCATACCAATATCATTCTACTATAACGGCATTGCTGTTGTGATAGTGCGATATATGAAAAGCGAGTACATTCTGTCACAA
>DWLS01007711.1:0-10498 GCA_018246255.1 Pachliopta kotzebuea | reverse complement strand
AGCTGACCACCCCAGGAAGACGGCTTGCGCTTGTCATCGCGCTTGCCCAAATTTCCTGACATGATCCGATAACTCCCATACGCTTTGGAATTCAACAATTAATGAACGATTACGATACAGAGGCAGTGAAGATAGAAATAATGATGGCATAGGAGATAAAGAAAAATAGAAGAAAAGAATGAAAACGTAAATAGAGTTAAATGAAAACTAAAGCCACGAGTCTCGTATAAGTAGAGGAATACAAAAAAATTGTTTAATTTAGTAAACAGACATTAGCGTGCAAGATCTGCGAGTTGATGTACTGTTAATATAGATTAATTCGTATCTGTCACACTCCCCACTCACGAGACGACGACGCGTCAATCATACTTTAACGAGGGTACAACACGGAGCCTCCCCCTCTCACCCTCCCCTACTGACGTCTTATTGTTATCTCATAAGCACCTCATTACTCCTTGATCCTCAAACTCCTTGGTTTTAGAGCACTCAAACATAACCTCTGACAGGTAACCACAGCAACACGAAACAGGATCAATATAGTCAACTTAAACAGCCCTCTTAATGTTGATCATCATCATCATTTCAATGGTATACCATACAGAGCCTACCATTTTCACAATTTCACACCTTGAAAATTACAGTTTCACACCGTCCTATTCTCTTTAATAGAATATCTTTTACAGAACCCATTACAGCGACTTGTTTAAAGCAAACCGCTAAACAAACGGCGGGGAGGGTTCCTTAGAGTCGGGTAAGGAAATAAATTCTGTAGGCAGTACATCTGAATGGGCTGTAAAGAAGGAGAAACATTTCGTTTAAATAGAAAACTTTTGTTTTATTAGAATGATACTCGACTTTTATTATTACAAGTGTGATTGTACTAACAAACATAATAGATAAATAACTTTATTTTCATAAAAGATTAAAGTGTAATCTACAATCAAAGTCAAAATTGCTTCTTCTTAAAGTGCCTCTCCATTACTGGAGGTTGGCAGTAAAGTTGGAGGATTTGTTTCTATCTTGAGCAACACAAAGTTATTAATTGAACTTCAAAAATCTACCAGCTGTTCGCAGAGTAAAAGTCTCGGACTTGAAAAGAATGGGTGCAAGCAGAATGTACACGATTTTTTAAATTACATAATGTCTTACACACTATGGGTTTAAGACACACACACAACAATTTACTTACAACTCACCTGCTCGCAATTCAGGCTTTGGTTATCCACCAACCCGCTTTTAGCCAGCGTAGTGGGAAATGTCCCAAATCCTTCCCCTATTGTAGAAGATCAATCTCCAGCAGTTGGTATTAAAATTTTTGGTATAAATTTGTTGTTGTAATAGAGTGTGCAAGTTTCACATAAACTATATTGGGTTTAAGAAATTCACTCTTCTCCTATTCACTGACCCATGTGGTGATGGGGTCAGCTTTCTTTATACTTTTCCTCCACATTACTCAGGTCTCCATCGTCCATCAGTCACTTGGCACTCTTATGACACTTCATTATTCCATCTCGTCTTGGGCTTGCGTATGACTGCTGCAGCTTTACAATTACTTTTAAGAAACTATATTAAATAAAAAAGCCAAATAATGAAGGGTTTACCGTCTTTTTATTTACAGTTCCCTTTTTTCATCATCAACCCATAGACTTCCCCTACTGGATTTGGGCCGTCTCTTAACTGGCCCAATACAGATTAGTGTAGAAACTATAATATAAATAAATAAAAAAATATATAATGCCAATAACAAATTGAATCTCTTTTGTAAATCTTTATGAATGTTACTTCATATCGCTGTTGACGTATTGAATAATGAATATTAAATGACAAAAAGGGTAATAAGCATTAACCTGAAAACGACTCTATAATTCACAACGAAGAGCAACGTATGGACTCATTAAAGCTTGGAGCAGAGCCAGGATGCTGGACACCGGACAGCACCCTGGCTCCGATGAAAACACCCCAGTTGACTTTAATATATGTTTATTATATTTCATATATACTGTGAAAAGACCTATTTATGGTTGGGAGCTACAACCAGTATACTTTTGAATTCACAATGAGCTAATACTCATATAACATAGTATTTTTTATATATATATCGAGCCGACGAAACCAACAAGGTAGGACCTGATGGTAAGTGATATTAATGAAATAATATGAAATGGTATGTACCACATTGTCCTCTTCGTCTTAAGACACGGTATCCTTCTAAGTAGTTACCACCGCAGCTCCTATTGCAGCCGATAAACATCACTGTGTTCCGGTTTGAAGATTACCGTGTGCTTGGGAAATTACTCCGGTGACGAGACTTAACACTTTACATCTCGTAGCGAAGAGCGTCTAGACAGTCTCCGGCAAAAGAAACGTACTACCAGTGAACAGTAAATCAAGTATACTCTAAGCTAATACACTTAACGCGGAGTGTAAGGGATCCCACATAACACCTCACGGAACCCAAGGCAATTTTACCTACTAGTGTATGTAAGACATACGAGAAGATGCGGAAAATTTTTTGCTGCCGCAATCTTAAAATTCTTTTCCGTATCCGTGTCCTAAAATGTTATATTTGGCCCATCATTCTTTATGGTTGCGAGGCTTGGACAATAAAAGAAGACCTCAAGAGGCGTTTGAGATGTGGACATATAGGCGCATTCTGTCCCTGAGCTGGACTCAAAAGATTTCGAATGAGGAGGTCCTACGAGGGGTAAACTAAAAGCGCAAACTTTTGCAGGCCGTCAAGATGAGAAAAGTATCTTACCTCGGCCACGTGCTTAGGCACGATTGGTACGAATTGCTTCAACTCGTCTTGAGAGGTAAAGTCACAGGTAAAAGGAGTGTTGGTCGTAGGAAGATGAATCATGGTTGCGTAACATCAGGGATTGGACGGGAATTGCGAGTGCCGCCCAACTGTTTCACCTCGCAAGAGACAGGGCAAAATGTGGTGAACTGACCGCCAACCTCCGCTAGTCGGAGAAGAACGTCAAAAAGAAGAAGAAGTGTACCTCGCTAAACAACAAACGAAACTCTATACCCCTCACAAACTTGCATTGGAACAACTTGGTGGGAGACAGCCCAAATCCCTCCACTATTGGGGGAGAACTATATCCAGCAGTAGACATCTATCGGCTAATGATGATGATGACCACTAACTATCTTTTGTATGTAAAACAAGTTTTCGCTATTAACCCAAGCTACTGTCTAAAGACATTTCAATTAACGTATTTAACTAAAAGAAATTTAAAATCGACGAGAAAGTTATTAAAAACAAGAGAATAAGAAAAGTTTACGCGTGGCCGAGTAATTAATTACCAGTAAAATTAAAATTAACAGATTTTTTAATTAATACGCCCGATATGGTAATGATTCTGTTTCTAATTCACAAAGAGACAGAAGCGAAGAACATTCTCTAAGAGTTTACGTCGCTTTAAGAGATAATTATAAATATTCATTACCTTTGCTTGTTTGAAATAATTTTAATTAAAAAAGAAGACTTCAAACAATGACTGGTAATAACAAGTATTATTAATGAAAATTACCATTTTGTTGAGTCTAAGAGACGAGTAAAGCATTCACTTGGGATACCGTTATGTAAGTGATTTGCTTGCCCTTAATATTGCGCTGGTTAAGATGGTATACATACCACCACATTGCGCACGTGGCTTTAAGACGTTAGTTAAGTCTCGTTACTACAGTAATTTAACCAGCATACTGCATCCTTCAAACCGGAACACAGTATTTTTGTCGGCTGCAATAGGAGCTTCGGTTGTTTACCTAGACGGTTACAGGCTTACACGAAAGATGTAGTAAGTTCAATTAAATTATTATTTACTATCTAGCAGTAGTAATTTAAATTCAAAATATATAAAACAGATACAAAAATAGTAAAGAGAAGATAATAAATGGCCAAAAAATTGTATGAAAATTAAAATTGTAGTGAGAAATGAAGAAAACAGAAAAGAAAATGTATTACATATAAAGTAACGATGCGGCTAGATTGGTATGAGAAGCGATGGTTAAAAGGAGAGAAGAGATATATAGCAAGAGAATGAAAGATGTAGAAATTTAGAACAAAAGAAGATTAAAGTTAGGGCAAAGAAAAATAAGAATAAAACTAAATGGAAATAATAGATCTTAACCTATCTATCCTCTGCCGGTACCGCCGCTGCTCCTATATTTGCTGCCAAATAGTAATGTGTAAACACTACTGTGTTGTAGTTTGAAAGGTAGTGTATGATAGTGAAATTACTGCAGTAATGAGACATCTAACATCTTAAGACGACGAGCGGAATGTGATGCTGTGTATACCATTTTAACTACCAAAATGTTATAAGCAAGCGTATCACTTACCATCGGGTCTTGCTCATCATATATCAGACACTCCATCGATGTATTATCAAAAAGGACTGTATGTTTTATAATTATAAGAATACATACATAAAAAATATTATAGAGATATGGATAAATATATCTACCAAAACATACATATATTTACTTATATATATCAATGATATAATACTTTTTTGATTATCGAAACTAACTCGCAAATGAACAATCATTATCTATTTATATCTACATTCTACTACTAATTATGATAACTATTACAGTACACAGTAAAAATTATTTATTCAGTAATAATTAGTATTTATCGACATATAGTAATTGATACTTTCGTTGCCTTTACTACTTTTGCAATAGATTTAGTATATTTCCTATTTAACGGATATTGTAGCTTTTAAAACTACACGTGATTGTTCCGGGAGTTACTACTTCAGTTCTTGTTTAAACAAACTAATAACATGTTGTTTTAGCAGGTCTCTGTTGCAGGAGACAGTCTAGGTCAAGTCCTATTGCAGCCGAAAAATAGTAATAACTAGTGAAATTACTGCGGTAACGAAAGTAACATCTTAAGACGACGAGCGCAGTATATGCATGGGCAAGTGTATCATTTACCATAACGAATTTATCGTCTCGACGCCTAGTAAAAAAAAAATAGTAATATGTATACCACATCCACTATTTCCTAACGATGATTTCATCATCATCATCAGCCGATAGTTACCACTGTTACCAAAGGCATCCCTTTATAGTGGGGGAATGGGAAGTCTCCCACCACACTAGCCCAATGCCCGTTGGTGGGGATTGAAAGGATGATTATTTCATACTTTTACAATTAATCCAGTTATAATACTATTGTTAAATACGAGAACTATATATTTAATCGATTAATATGTTTATCGAGAACCTTACTGCAGTGTATTTATCTTATTAATAACAGGCGAAGTATTATTAAACGGCAGTCATATCAGTGTGAGTTGCGATAGTCGACTTTTACGATAACATATAAACATATTAAATATTACTATAATTGTTTATATCACTGCTTTGATATTTACAAAATATACCACATGGTATTTTAAGTGGAAAGGTTTAACAAGTAAGTTTTTCTAGTAATATTATTCGTGTCTAGATAAATTTTAGGTTGTGTTCTAATCTTAATTGAATCGTTTGTCTTTTAAATTAATAAAAAAGTCCGTAGTGGTATATTTCCAATTTCATTCATTCAGAAAGAAAGATGTTATAAGTAACATGTGAGTATTAATGAACCTGTGTACACAACGTAAATATAATCTTGATATTTTGCTTTGCGGTGATTCCATTGATTGAGATTTTAGGTTATGTTTTCTAATTATCGTCTTCTAAGCATGAATAATTTTAACCGCGTTAACCTGACTATAGAAATCGATCACCTCCTAATAGGAATAGATTTCTAATAAATATAATTTTTCTTTACGTGGCAATTGAGAATTTGAACATTAATTTCGTTAAGTCCTTACACATTTCGATCGAAAGCAGTGAAGCCGATACCTACGGTTATTTATAATCTTTTCCGTCGTTGAAATTAATTAACTCGGATACAATAAAAGCCTTTAACAGAACGTAACGAGTACGGAAAAGCAAATAATTAACTGTTTATAACTCGTAAAGTATCCAACATTATCGACAACTTCAAACAATAAAGCTGTTGCTTTAATAATAATTGAACATTAATATAACAGCGTGGGGTGTTTTCAGCGCTTGTTAAATATATATCTATATTTTCATTGTGCCTGGTTTCAGAACAAGCACTACCTTTAATGAACAAACTCAAAAATGAGAAGATCTACATATTATGAAAGAACCTTCTTCCATATCATTGGTTAAACTATAAATCAACTGTTGTTCTAACAAATAACTAGTTAACATCAACTCAGTTTCTTTAATATTAATTTAAGGATGACATGTCTCAATGTGACTTGTCCTATCGGTACCAATGGACCTGCTGGCGCAGCCATAGCTGGTCTGATGACTCACTTATTGGCGGCACAGTGCTTTATAGCCGAGAAATGGCCGGAAGACGCTTTGAATAAGATTTCAGGTATGTTTTTTTAAACACTGTGTTGTAGCATTTTAGTTTGTAACACAAAATTTTAGTTCAAGCTTCTAAATAAACCAATAAACGGTCCTCTAAAGGTGTATCGATTAGTGTATCAATATCCCCACATAGCTTGGGCTGCAAGTATGGTCGAAAGTACAATCCCTATTTTCCAAATTAGTTAATCCACAGGCCTTTTCTTTAAATCTACCCTATGAATATTACTTAAATTTTCTTAATCATTTGGCTTGCTCAGCTACACATTGAAGTTACAAACAAACGCTTATAACAAAATTTTAATTGTCACCTCAAAAAATTTAATGTTTGTGTATAAAATTAAGTTTTTAGGTGTCATGAGTTACATTTTTGTATCAATTTGTAGACGGTGATGCTTTTGATTTCATCATCGTCGGATCAGGAACAGCTGGCTCCATTCTTGCCAACCGATTAACGAAAATTGAAGATTGGAAAGTTTTGCTCATAGAAGCTGGTGATGATCCTCCTATAGAAAGTATTGTAAGCAATGATGTGCCAAAAATTAACAGAATTTAATTTTATTAATGAGTTAAACAAAGACAATATAACACTTACTCAAGTGTAATAAACATCAAATAAATAATCCAACTAATATTCTTACTACTGAGAATAAGGCCTTGTAAATAAAGAATCAAAGTCATCATTCACACAGTTGGCCAAGTGCAGGTCGGCACGGCAAGTAACAAATCTTGCCTGCTCAATTTTGCCGTACTAATTTTTATTCTATTAATAGAGATTAATCTTAGTAAAATATTTAGTAATCTCGGTAAACATAAACGTATACCATAATTTATAATACCTTACCATAATCTTTGATAGCGGCTTTACTAGTCTGCCTTTTTAATCAATGAACTCTATTTCCAGATTCCTAATTTTGCAACCTCAACGCATAGAAGTCACCATGCCTATCAATACTATACGGAACAAGAAGAAAATATTAACAAAGGTTGTGTTGATCGAAGATCATTTTGGCCTCGAGGAAGAGTTATAGGTGGAACAGGAAGTATTAATGGACTTTTACACATGAAAGGAAGCGCTGATGATTACAAACCTTGGCATCTAGAAAAGGACGATGGATGGGATTGGCCTACAATAAAAACATACTTTAAGAAAAGTGAAAAAATAGTCGATCCTTTAATTTTAAACAATCCATATCTACGAGAACATTATGGTACTGAAGGTAACTTTATCATAGATAAACTAAACTATACTCATAGTAGAATTGTAGAAAAATTAACGCAGGGATATATGGAACTAGGATTAAAATATTTAGAAGATCTTAATGGACCAAGTCAATTAGGCGTTGGAAGAATAAGAGGAGGCAACAATAAAGGAAAGCGTGTCAGTACTGCAACTGCTTTCCTAATCCCAGCTAGAGAACGCAAAAACTTATTTGTTCTTAAAAACACCGTAGCAACTAAAATAAAAATTGACAAAAACAAAAAGGCCAAAGGCGTAAAAGTCATATTATCTACCGGCGATAGTGCTACTTTATTCGCAAACAAAGAAGTAATACTAAGTACAGGTACAATTAATACACCAATTCTTCTAATGTTGTCAGGAATCGGTCCGAAATCACACCTCGAAGAATTTAAATTTAAAGTTCACGCTAATTTACCAGTTGGTGAGAATCTTCAAGATCATGTAAGAATTCCAGTTTTAGTTACAATAGACACAAACTCTACTCAAGAAGATGAAACTTATTGGTTGAAAGCTTTAGCTCAATATCTCGTCGACCGAACGGGACCACATTCAACAAATTATGATCAACCTAATATTAACGCTTTCGTTTCACTAGATGAAAATAACAGTTTACCTGATGTAGAGATAGATCACAATTACTTCGTATACAATACATCATACGTTCATTCGATGTGCACAAATGTATTATCTTTTGATAAACAAATCTGTAAACAGATTTCGGATATAAACAAGGAGCATGATATATTAATATTTTTTATCTCTTTGTGTCGTCCTTTTTCTAGAGGGAAGATACTATTACGCTCAGTCAATGCAGTTGATTTCCCAAAAATCTATCCGGGCTATTTCACTGATGAGAGAGATATGGAAATATTTGTGAAAAGTATTAAAAAGGTCATGAATATTGTAAAAACTCCAGCATTTAAAGAGATGAATGCAAAAATTCCACGAATTTCATATAAGGATTGTGATGATTTTGAAATGGAAAGCGATGATTATTGGCAATGTCTGGCTAGAACTATTACTTTTAATGTTTACCATCCCGTAGGAACAGCAAAAATGGGTAAAAGTAATGATCGTACAGCAGTAGTTGATAGTAAATTAAAGGTACATGGAATAAAAAACTTAAGAGTCGTTGACGCTAGCATTATGCCGACCATACCAAGTGTAAACACGAATGCAGCTACAATGATGATTGCAGAACGGGCATCGGACTTCATTAAAATTGAACACGGTATTAAAAACATAAAGAAGGATGAGTTGTAGTTTAACAATAACAAAAATATAAAAAAAGGTTTCTCTTTACAATTACATAAATACTTTTTGGTGTTATCCGCATATAAAAATATTTCTGTCACAATCAGTCAGTTTAATAATGCTATGTTTAGAATAGAAATTTCAATCTGTGCTGTATTATTGACTTCGTATTTCAATGCGCTATTCGCTCATATAATAATTCTGGATAAAGGTGTAATGCCATTAGTAAAAGACTCGGTAGGAATACAGTTTTACGTTGAAGTTCAAAATAAAAACCGCCGTAGTGGTTGCATCGTGAATTCGAAAACCAAAACTTGTTTAATAGACGAAAATAAGAGAGATTGTAACATTTTGGAAACAAGTAGTGACTTCGTGTATTTAATAAAGCCCAAAAAGAAGAAAGCTTTAATTTTTGTACTCCCAACACTATTTCAACACGACTTGATAGGTTACGTTGATGTAACCTTAGCCCACCGATGTCGCAAAATAAGAAATACTACTAAGTTACAAATACCATTAAATACTAAAGTACCTAGTAGGATAATGCCGACAAACTATTTGTTAAGAGATTATATTAGAAATGAAAACTTCAAGGAATGCAAGGAATTAGATCAAAATTCATTAAAAGATTGTGCACCAGCAGATTGTGACGTAAAATATTTAGGTAAACGATCTTATTACAATAAGCAATTGCAAAGGTGTACAGAAGTAACCACATGCATCGGTGATCCAGACAAGGAACTACCAGAAGCAGCTTTAGTTGTTATAAGCAACACTTGCAGAGATTTAGATTCGCCTCTCACTGTTCAAGATATATACGCCATAAGGACAGGCCTAGGCACAGCAGTTGTATCCACAACAGAATCTTCCGGTAGAGATAAAATAATATTATCATCAAATTGTACGACAATATCGCAGAACATTAAATTTATACGAGATCTAGCATATGGAAGGTTAAATCCTTCTACGGAAGAGACGATAGATGTCAGCGTTTACTGCAAATCAGCATTTTTCTCAATAGCAATAAGCGTTATGATATTTTGCGCAATTATTTTATTTTTGGCCTTCTGTCTTAATACTGTCTGCTCTTTATGCAAAAATGATACAACTAATGAAGGTAGCTATTGGAAAAAAATTAAAAACACTTTAAACGTTTGCGAAATTGAAAATGTTAACAATGATTATGCGGAAAATAAAGAGGTGAGGAATTCTTTGATACGGGAGATTATGATTAGAGACTTACCATTAGAACTGAGGAACAGTGCGGTGGATATATGCCAGGTGATGCGGGAGGAGATAAGAAATAAAAAACGGTATAGATTATCAGACGTCGGCAGTCAGATTAGTTTAAATGTGGACAACGGATACCATACAACAACGGCATCAGGTTCTAGTGCTTCTATAGAAGAGAACGATAATAAAAATAGATTGCCTTATTAAATTTTAAAAATGATTTTTGATTTTGTGTGTTCCCATTAAGTAATTAAGCAAACATATTACAGTAACATTAACCCTCTAAATCAGAGTTCCCCAAACTTTTTTGTGTCGTAGACCCCTTGCCATGTGTTTCCGTGTTGTGTAGACCCCCTACTT
>DWLS01007710.1:0-10498 GCA_018246255.1 Pachliopta kotzebuea | reverse complement strand
GTCACCAACCATTTTTTCTGACGTCTGCCAACGTCATTTTTTTTACTCATCGATAGATGACGTCGCGACACTATGTTACTGGTGGTAAGTTTGTGTCGCCGGAGACCGTCTATGTTCTGACTAAAGCTTTTATTTCTGCTGCAAACAGTACTGTTTTATGGTTAGAAGGACGCTGTAAGCTGGTGAAATTACTGAGCTCACTTGACTTAACATCTTACGTCTCAAAGCGACGATCGCGATGTGGTGTTGTGTATACCATATTTATCAGCTTCACGTTGTTATGGGTAAGCGTAGCACTTCTCAGCACATATTCTTGTCAAATAATAAAAAAAATATATTTCAAAGTTATACAAGGTAGTTTAAGTATTTTTCTGCTAAAATAGGTTTTAATTTTTTGCGAGCATTACGTGTATAAGTACATATGTACAATGGTTGAACAGATTGAATCAGGGGAAGTTGAACTTGTCGCTGATGCGATAAAAAGTTGTACAGTATCGAAACCGGTGTGCCGGTGCAGGGGCCAGTGTTATATAGCTTCGCAACTTTCCTTATAAGGGCGACGTCGGTCTCCAGGTATTGAATGATTGAAGGATCGTTCACCTCGGACATCATTATTCGATACTGCAATGCGGACTTGTATTTAGTAGAATTCTGGGTTTTCGGATTACTGTTTTGGTAAAAATTATCACTAATTCTTTACACGATGCATATTCATCCACATCATATTTATAAACTTATTGTGTTAAGGTTTAACTTTTAGATAATAATAAGAAGGTTAAAAACCGCTTACCTTGGAAAATATGCCTAAATTTGAATTTTTTGGGAAGTTTTTGGGATAGATATTATTATGTAAAAGTAATTTGTTTTTACACAAAAACAATAAAGGACTGCGTATACGCAAGCCTTGACGATGGTTTCGCATAAACCTTTTTGTATGCTTATTGTATAGTTAGTTTATGCTATTGTAATTTGGATTGGGAAAAGATTTTAGAACTACCTACTTTTTTATATATATTATGTATTATAGTTACATGACATTAACAAAGAAAAAGTTATTGAAAATTTCTTATTGAATAAATACTCTGTTTTAATATGTATTCATTTTTTAGTATGTAGTAGATTATTGTAACTTGACAAAATGTCTTTTATATGGGAATAATTGAACTAGTAATAGTTAATAAATAATTCTTTACTACCTTTATTGATTAAAACTGTGATTAACTTTTTATAATTAATTGGTTTTATTATAAACTTCATCAATGGTTTGCACGTCTTTGGTATTAATATGAGGAATGTAATTTTTTGCAGGCATAGGATGCATATATCCGTTCCTCCCTCTGCATATGCTAGCAGTGGGATTGGACCGGGCTGAAGCACGCCTTATTTCAGCCGTTGCTCCTTGCATTGCAATTCTTGGACCGGCTATTCTAGGACCATTGGTGGACAAGTCAGTATTACTAAAGAAATGTGTAAACGTAGTGTGGAGAAATAAAAACTTTCTATTCTATAAAAGCACTAGTGCATAACCTAACACACTGCCCTAGTTCGATCTTTGTTAAAAACAATGTTAATATGTTTGCTCGTTAAGACCATGTTTTTTTCCAATGCCTTTTAAGGGTAACTAAGGGTGATCGCTATTATTCTGAGATTACAAAACTATTCATTTGGAAACATATTTATACTATTAATTATTACAATTATAAACATTAATAAAAATAGAGAAAAAAAACTTCCTTTGAAAAAACCTTTAAAAAGCCGTTTTCGGCGATGTAAAATAAATTATTGTTTTGTTTGTAACGGCGATCTTTAAATATATTATAAATCAAGATCTATTTTAGTGTGCAATGCAGCAGAACATAAAATAATCAGGATCTTGAATTATATAAAGGAATTACTAAACAGCACAGCATCATCTACCAAAACTAGAGTCCAAAAAAAAGACCACTAATCACTTATATGACTAATGCAAACAAAACAGAGATTAGAAATAAATGTTTTAAATATAATAAAGAGCATATAGTTATTTTTTAATCCTAAATAGATACTGAACAATTATAGTGACTAATGCATGAATAACACATTTAGCATAAGTGTCATTCATGTGAATGAAGAAAGAAATGAAACAAAAGAAAACTTTTTTTCTAGTGATTTTTCTCATGACTATTTAACGATTGTATTTACCTGTTCGCATAATTTATTTAGCGGTATTTAAATATTGCTAGTTACATGTAAGTACGAGAACTGTGAAAGATAAAATAAAGCAGGAATCAAAATTAAACTTTTAGTTAAATTGTAGTGGGTCATGTATAAAAAAGAAAAAAGGCCGCGTGAGGTCCGTTGCCCGATCTGTTGGTCTTGACAGATCAACAGCATACTCGGCTTTACCGTCTGTGATGCTCTGAACATATTAAAGACATAAGTGATAGATAAAAGAAGTCACGATCCTCAGCAATAAGACTTAAGGAGGAGGTGTATAATAAAATCTTTTATTAATTTACTTTTTTCAGGCTGTCAGTAGGACGCGGTTCTACAGGGGGTGGTGCAAGTCCAAGCGGCTCAGGAAAGTTGTTGCGTATCGTCACCGCCATTTGTCTCATTTTGAGTGCATTGTTTTATACTTTACTGCTCGCTGTACCGTACGCTGAACGGCACGATGTGAGACCCTTTAATTTCATTGTAATGATTTATAAAAATGTTCGCGAATGTTTGTTGCCGGAGATCGTCTAGATAGGTACCACCACAGTTCCTATTCTTAGAGCCTAACAACAGTGTGATAACATTACTGTGTTCTGGTTTGTAGGGCATTATAAGCTATTAAAATTACTGAGGTAACGAAACTTAATACCTTAAGTTTCAAGGCGACTAGTGCAATGTGGTGTAGTGAACAGCATCTTAACCAGCGCTACGTTTTGAGGGCAATGATTTACCACTAGGTGAACGCCTAGTTCATCTCGTTGCCAAGTGGAGTAAAAAGATAGATGAAAGATGGAAATAAATCGTCTAAGTAAATTAAGAAATGAATAGGTTACAATCTTACGCGTACTTCATGTATCTTTTTCTAGTATGTACATATATTCTTGCTATCGATGACGTGATTGATGTCGCCGCCAACACTTCAAGGAAATAGCTTGTCTTCTATAGGAATATAGTTTTTTTTGTGTTTGCATAAAATGAGTTCAGAAAATAATGCTTTGGTGTTTAAATGTTTGTTGGAATACAAAAACAATTTATGTCATCTAAGTTTGTCTACAGCGAAGGACATTACCCGACTGGTAAAAGTGATGATAAGACACACCTTGAAATTAAAAGATATTTAAATTTAATCTTCCATTGATAACTTTACATTTTACATATGGTTAGAAAATATTTTGTATTAGCTGTTTTTAAATTTTTTGTATCCTCTTTTTCTTCGTTAAATCACAATTTATTCTGGTTATACCTGCTTTTTCTAAACAAATATCTGTTAATATAGGCGCGGCGACCCCAAGTGTTGTTCACGTGTGACGCCGACGGTGCATATGTAATGCAGGAGGTGTGCACGGAGGGAATGCGTTGCAACAGCTGGTTGGGCGAAAAGGTATTTCAAAATGAAAGTTTGAAGACAAGCCGAATTTACATAAGATATTTAAATTGCTATTTGACTATAACACCTGTTATAGCTTTGTAGAATAAATAAATTAATATTAAACTGAGTTCTTAACGGTCTCTCTACTGGGTCTCGGTAGCTTCTTTTCACGAGTAGATAATCAAGGCCAATCCACCGCGTTAACAATACGTACGGGTTGTATATATATATAATAAATAAAATTAAATAATTCTCAAAATATTTTGGTATAAAAAATGTAAATTTAGCTTAAAATATAGATATTTAGGGTAAGTTGAAATTTAAGATAGTATTTGGACTATCTAAAATCTATTAATATATGGATTAATTTACAAATTTTATTCGGTCCTCGAATACTTTAAACTATTCTGAACCTCCAATCTGATAATATTTGACTTCGATTTCACGGTGTTTTGTTATTACCATTATGATGTTAAATGGAAATGAGGTATAAAACGGGTAAGCATGCTGTTATGGCTACAGATGATATGAGAGTTGTAACTAGGTAGATAGGTTTGACAAACTTAAATAGACTACTATGTGACCTCGGATTCGAACCAAGGATTACTTTGTAACAAAGCAAGAACTTGACTGCTGCGGCATGAAGGCTGTTAAAAATATTGAGTTTCACAATTTTTTTATTGCAATGACACTTTTGTTCTAGAAAAGAGTGAAAGGCCTCAAATGACAGTGAACATTTTGTTTTTGAGCATTTCAGATATGTTTTATGACCTTTAATATTTTTCGACGAATTATTAATTTTATGTTTTAGAAAGGCGTATTAGCTGTAGGCGCTTGTGAATATGGCTGTGCCGACGAAGACTTGACTTGGCTGACGGAACCTTTCACTACCACTTCTACCACCACCACTCTTAGTCCTATGTACAACAGCGTCGCTAACTCAACCGTAAGAACATTATTTTACTTTCAAGTATAAATTGTCTTTTTCTATTCAATTAAGTGAAAATTAACATCAAACTTTTTTGTAGTTTATACTTAAATACTGCTGTTATTTGTGACTATAGAACATAAATAAGTAAAAATTTTTTGTGAAATTGTAACGGAACTCGTAATATACATTTATTGCATGGTAAACGAGCCTGCAACTGATTGCAAAGAATGCTTTCACTGATAAGCAACTGGGGCGTTGCGCGGGTGCAAAACTTGTTTTGCGAATACTCGTACTACCTTTAGGTACCACCGCAGCATCTATTTCTACTGCTAAACAGTAGTATATAAACATTATTGTGATTCGGTTTAAAAGGCCGTATATCTTTAGAAATTACTGGTGTTTATCATCCTAACTATCGCAATATTTATGTCACCAAGAGAACGTCGACCGTTTCGTCGTTTCGTAAGAAAAAAAATACAACTTTTAAACATTTTAAACTTTTGTTTGATTAATTTGTATAAAGAACATTTAATTTACAGTTCCATGAATTTATCGGTCAATACTCACCCTCGTGATGGTTCGTCGCTCTTTCTAAATTTACAAAAAGGGTCAAATGTTGATTAATTAGTGTCTTTTAATCTGATATGTGTGGTAGGTTTAGGTTTCATTCTCCCCTATGTGTCCAAGCATGTAAGAGAGTCCGTATATTGTAGCATGTATAAAAAAATCAATAGTTTAGGTTACTACCTAACTGTAATAATCATACGAATTATACTAATAATAAAGTGAAGTATACGTATGGAATTAAAACATCTTTATGCGGGTTACGTTAAACAAGAGTTTTTTTTATTGGACGTGGCAACGAGACGAGCAAGGCCTTCATGTGATGGTAAGTGATACGGCTGGTCATAACAACGTGGCGCAGGTCAAGATGGTATACACTGCAACACATTGCGTTCATCGGCTTAACTGTAAGGTGTTAAGTCTTTTTATACCTGTAATTTCAATAGCAAAGACACGCTTTATACCGGTGCACAGTAATGTTTCAACATTACTACTTCGCGGTAGGAATAAGAGCTGCGGTGGTCTCTATTTAGGCAGACCCCGGCAAAAGAAACCTACCATTAGTAAATAGGTTAGCTTTAATTTTACAATTGTAATTAAAAGCATTTGAATTAGAAGTAATAAATATAAGATACTTACCATTTCGCTAATAGATTTAGAAAAATCTAAAGAAGTGAATGGGTTTTTGTGTTATTTTACAAAACATTGTGTAAGGCTCACGTGGTAACTCAATTGATATTTAAAAAAAAACACCAATACTGCAATACAATCGAAGTAATATGACTTAGAAATCTGTCACACAATTAGCCCCCAACGGAAATGGTTACCGACGACGGCGACGAGGACGAGGAATATGAGAGGAACCCGCCGCACTTGTGTACGAACGGGCAGTGCCTTGTGTATATGCAGCATTCGGCGCGCCTCCGAGTGCCGCTCACGCTCAGCGCGCCGCAATTCCGCCGCGGCAATATCACGGAGGACACCTTCAGCGAGACCAACGCGACTGATGACAACTGGTGCACTTACCGTAAGACAATCAGTTAAAAATCCACTAGCCTAATAAAACGAATTTCCACGATATGACGAAACTTAAAAGCTCACATTTCTCAACGCGGCGAGAGTATGATTCTTTATTTACTTATTACTAATGTTTTAACTCATTTTCACATGATGTTAAGGTAATAAGGCCATTCATGGTAAACCGAAGTAGCCCACTCATGTATTGACAGTCGAATTCTAGCAATGCTATAATGGCTGCAGATTTACAAATATGAGTGCGGTATTTGTACATAAGACTATGGTCATCAAGACACCACAGGAAGTTACCCCAGTTTTTTCTCTAGCTATAACGCCATTTAAACCGGAACACAGTAATGTTTACAGAATACTGTTTGGCGGCAATGGCAGGAGCTGCTGTGATAACTAACTAGCCGGCTTGCGTGAATAGAGACCTATTATCAGTGTTCGTAACAACCTTTCTACTAATTCTCCGTTGCATAGGTTTTCGTCTTGGCGCCACGGACGCAGTTACATTAACATATTTATCCTAATGCGAAATTTGTAATGTTTTGTGTTACTAGGCGGTCCTTTCCAATGTTTGGTACCAGAAGACCGTTTGGCCGAGATCAATACAAGGGACACCTACTGCAGGCCGGCCGTGCGCTGCCAGGTTCTCGACCCCTACGACGAACCCGATGGCGTCCTCTCTGACGCCGAGTGCCGCTTGGTTGTTGGTAACCCGATCTATACGTTTTGGACGTACTTTGTGTTGAGGTTAGTATTCAACAATCTTTCATTCTATTGTTAATATTTAACCAACGAAACTGAACTAATGTTTTTATTCAACGGAGCGATGAGATGGACTATTTATTTGAAGTGATACGCTATAACAATAAGGCGCGATTTATAATGATTTAGATTACTACACTTTATCTCTTTGTCTTGATAAACAACAAACTGCGGCACCTTTTAAACATAAGCAATGCTAGCACAGTATTGCAGAATTTACGTATATTATTGTTTACAGAGCAATAGCAGATATATGGCCAACAGCAGGACTCGCATTGCTCGGAGCGGCATGCGTAATAGCCACTAGAGAAACCTCACTGGGTCGGGGCGACGTTGGCCGTCAATTGGCTTTTGGCACAATTGGATTGGCCATTTTTCCGCCACTTGCAGGCCTGGCTGCAGAACAAATGCCAGACTTTCCATTCCTAGTGCCGTTCATTATGCACGCCGTTTTTATGTTGATCGGCGCGCTAATACTTCTCATTGACAGGTAAGTATCTTTGCGGAAAAATTGTAATAACAGTCTTTTTGCGTATCATAACTTTAATAAGACAATACTTTAGATTTTCAAGAACTTAAATATAATGTAACAAACACAATTTTTAGTCCATAGCATACTTATAGCTTATATCATCTTGTGAACAATAATAATGAAACCAGTAAACAAATAAAAAAAAAGTGAAATTAAACAACAATCAATGAAAGAAAACTTCTCACTTTATACATAAGGCTAACAGGGTTGTTTTTGAATTAAAAACACCGTTTCCTTTTTATTGTTTAAAACTTGTGAATTAAGTAACTTAGATATTGCGTGTGTGGGTTCAGTGGCATGCCGTTGTCAGCGCCGGAGTGGTGGTGGCATACGGCGACGGGCGCGCTGGCCGTGCCCCTGAGCGCTGTGCGGCGTTACGGTGCGGAGACCGCCGCCGTATTCGCAGTGGTCGTGTTACTCGGCGCGCTGTGCAGCACCATCGACTCCTACCTACCCTGGTGAGCACCAAGATTTGCAATAACCAATTTTTTTCGTTTTATATAACAAAAGTGATGAGGAGGATGAAGCAATATTTCTCCATACCTTCATGTACAGTAAGCGAACGAGATAACTTGTTTATAAAAATAAACTTTCTTTCAATATTTACATCTTGATTGTAGGACTATAGTGGAACTAAACGGGACCTTTTCTCAAGTGGGATTGATAATGAGTGAAGCTGCGCTGCCTGCCGTGCCCGCGTTGTGGTGGGCAGAGGCGCTAGTTGATTACGTCGGCCATTCGAATATTTTCATCAGCGCTTTCATCTTCTACTGCCTCCGTTACACAGGTGTGTTCATTGTAAAGTAAATTACGTAAACTCTACTTTACTGGAAGTAAAGCTCTGTTGCCGAAGACCACCTAAGGTATGGGTACCACTGCAGCATCTATTTTTACGAGACCGTCATTAATTAAAATATAATATGCACTTTGATCACAACCTACATTACATAGCCTAACAAGAATTTTCCAACAAAATATTGATATGATGATAAATTATCTAAAAAACTGTTTTCAGGGCTAGCTTTTAGCACATCGTACGCATGGATTGCTATTTGTGAGTTGCTGCAGGTGTTCACACTTTGTCTTGTATGGGTAACCGCCATGTTATACTTCCGACATCTAGTGCCTAAGAAATACACTACTACAGGACAGGCTTTGCCAGTTATCGCACACTTCTGTATCGGTAAGTGAATAACATTTTAATTTAGATTTTTTCACATAGGATATTTACAACGGTTTACAAAAAACGTCTGATTTGTGAGCACTACGTTATATTTTTGGTAAATGTTTATATGTATAATAAATATATAGATTTTATTATAATAATGTATACATACAAATATATATGTATAAAATGAGTAAAACAAGAGTGAGAAGTATAATACAAAACGAAATAAATTAGGACGCTGTATCGGCGCTATTATTGGTGGCATGGTGACCCTGGAGGAACCACTGGAATCCATGCGTGGAATATATCGCGCACTGGGAGTGGTCTCATTAGTGGCAAGCGCAGTGTACCTAGCGCTTTACCACTTGCTGTTGGCCCCGCGTTGTGCCGCGCCGCCTGCTCCCCCGCCGCACAATTTGTTGCAAGGTACGTTGTGTAGTTAAAGGTCTTTTTTGGATTAGGTTAATAGGCCGTGGGCCCCGTGGTACGCGTGCCCAGTATCAGATTAGCTGGATACGTCACAAAAGACGAGTCAACGCTAACATCATCACAGAATATAAAGATTTTTTAAATCCATGTACCTAAAGATTGTGTCGTGTAAAATTATCAAGCAACCTTCATGGTGCAGTGATAAACTGATTGCCTGCTAACACTGTAATTTTAGGATTGATTCCGGGCAACATGTAAATTTTTGTTAATTGTAGTTTTGTCGAAGCCATTTAGCTGGTTATCACCAATATCTTGCAATTTTCTTGCGTAATAACTTTTGTGTGTAGACATACAGGACCCGCGTCATCAACCATAGATTCATTGCCATTTAAATTATGAAGTTAAAACCATTTGTTAGATGATTGCAGATTGTGGATCAATTAGGTAATAACAATTGCCATTTATTTTAAAGCCTGCGTCGTCGATGGACAACTAAATGGTAAAGGTATGTGTGCGATAGAACAACCTTGTCATGGGCATACATTAGAAAACATTGATATATCCATTGATGGAAGCCGTGATAGCAGTTTGTTATCGGGTAGCTTGGGCTGTACCTTTGCAAAAGGCACAGATTCTGTCTAATACACTTCAACCTTTAAAAAAGCAAAATATTATAAGTTAACCAACACTAACCAAGAAAAGCCTTTTGTGATTATGTGGCATCCACTAAACACGCATTTGGCCGGTGTAGTAGGTTTATCACTTCCGTGGTCTACCCGTGAAAAGTCCCGAACCTTACCAGTGTGAATACTATGCCGAATTGGTTAACAGAGAGAACGCAAAAAATTTTATGGTTTTGTATAATTTATATCGGTTTCTATCTGTTACAGGTTTAAATACCAACGGCGCTTCAAACGGCACTTATTCTCCTATGCGTGTTTACCACGAGGAGCGTTCCAGGAAAGGACATTTCCGCTATTGATACAATTATAAAATATGCTACATTTTGTCAACACTTTTAATGGATCAAAACCTTCAAGTACACAGTTGTGATATAATCTATATTATTTACTAATGTATCTGATTAAATCAGGTTTTCCTTTAAGTAATTTTAAATGCTGTCTTTGCATTTCTCTAATTTAATAATATTTGTTTAGGAATATTTAAATAAAATATTGTCCTAAAAATACCGGTTTTTTTTTGTCAATAATAGGCAAAATTAAGAAATTTTATATATATAAATGTTATTACCCTTCAGTGGCATTTAGAACACATCGCTCGAAGCTCTCAAGGCCGATTGAGCAGTAAGGTTCTCGGGTTGTGACCACCAATGCTAGCTGTTACAAAGTGACCACCATTGCTAGCTGCCACAAAGTGACCACCAATGCTAGCTACCACACAGTGACCAAACTATCCAATAATGAATGCGAAAGTTACTACGGGCAGCGCAGTACCTATTATGATCATTAATGAGCGTCGTCCGGGAGATGACAAAATATTATATATATATATATATATATA
>DWLS01007709.1:0-10499 GCA_018246255.1 Pachliopta kotzebuea | reverse complement strand
TGTTGAGATCCACTATCGTGGACCCACATTTTCATTTCATCGATCCCCAAATTTTTTTTCGCTGACGTCTGACCCCTTGCAGGTTGTCATAGACCCATAGGGGTCGATATAGACCACTTTGGGAATCACTGCTTTATACGTTACAACTTCTATTATAAGTACTTAACTCCTTCATATTTATTGGACATAATCTATTATTAATATATAATTAAAATTTTGTTACTGAATTATAATACTGTAAATGCTAAAATATAACATATCACAGAATATCGGAAACTACAATATAAATCTTTTAATTTTCCAGCTGTCACAAGGCACCAGCCCCCGTTCCCTGTCGTCGGCGTCGTCTCTCGGTCTGTCAGGATTGGCAGACGAGATCGTAGATCCGGCGGGAGGAGCCATGCCTCCGCACCCTCACCCGCAGCACGCGCACCAGCAGCCGCTGCAGCAGGACTACGCGCGCTCGAAGACCAAGTCAGTGATATCACTGTTCACAATATACGCACTATATAAACACTTGATTTACCAGACCAGACAAATTGACTGGTCCTGCAAGTTCAATTTCAAATTTCTTCTGCATGAAATATTTTCTTTCTGTAATGATATGTTGACTTTTGTAGCTTTTTATAACATCTGAGATGAACTCAAACTAAAAAATTATTTTATCAAGTTTTTATTCTTTTATATATTCATATCAAATATATTTGGTTTTGGTTGAAATAGATATAGTTAAACAGCTGTTAAATCTAGTGTTAAAAAGTGCCAGATTGCCTCTCCATTAACGACAGAGTAACCCCCTTTGTGAGGTCTACGCCCCGTCTTGGGAAACACAGGTCTGAAAAGTATTTGGCTTATTAAAAAAAATACTCAATGGAAAACATTAAATGAAGAATCAGATCAAAGTAGCAGTTTAACACTAGATTTACCAGATCACTCAAATTGACTGGTCTTGCAAGTTCAATTTGAAATTATATCTTCATGAAATATTTTCTTTCTGTAATGATGTCGTGACCATTGTAGATTTGACTAAAAAAACTATTTTATGAAATTTATGTTATTTTATATATATTCATAACAAATGTACTAGGTTTAGGTGGAAATATGTGTAGTTAAACATTTGGTAAATCTAGGGTAAAAAACTAAAATTCTTTTTGGGGCATTGGACAAAAAACGTTCAAATTCAAGAGAAGTATTAGCCCAGTGATTCTCAACCTTGTTTTTGTTGCGGCACACTTTTAACAATTTCAAAATTTGGCGGCACACAAAGAAAAAGATAAGCCTAAATATTATTTACTTACAGCTTAAAACAACAAACTGCGTAAAATAGTTTATGATAATAATTTTAAATGTTTGACAAAATGATATGTAAAGATAGATTAGTACTACAAAAATAACAGTATATTTATTATTAAGGGAGTATCTAAAATTTTGCGGCACAGAGGTTTTTTTTTCTGCTTTTTTTTTAATTCGTTCCCCTTCGTGTTGTGGGTAAGGGTCTGTGGGTTAGTTTATTTATTTATTTCCATTATTTATTTTCTACTTTCCAAATTCCTTCCTTTCATTCTACATTATCTTTCTTCCATTCTTTTCTTTTCTCTATCATGCATCGCCTCTCATTCCAAAGACCGCCTCATCTTTACAATATTTATTTATATAATTAACGTATTCTATATTTTTACATAATTGCTCTATATTCAGTATGCATTATTCCTTATTTTCTTTTGCTTTTTATATATTTACCATTATACATTAGTGATTGGCTTTCTTTTACATTGCACATGGCACAGTGAGAATGACTGTATGAGCCCATTGTATATAAGAAAGTAGGACTCGTAGATTGTCGCATGTGAAAGGTTAGTTTCAGTGGAGGTATTGGTGTGTCTGTGTGTTCAGGGAGCGAGACTACCGGCACGAGCTGCTCGGTGAGGCGATGCGCGCTGGCACACCGTTCGCGCTATGGAACGGGCCCACTGTGGTCGCCTGGCTGGAGCTGTGGGTCGGCATGCCCGCCTGGTACGTGGCCGCCTGCCGAGCCAACGTCAAGTCAGGGGCGATCATGTCAGCGCTCTCCGACCAAGAAATTCAGCGCGAAATCGGTGAGTGACAGCAGCGACACGATTTATTTTTTGCTCCAGTTATATTGTCATAAGAGAAGGACCGACAATGAACAAAGAAAACACTTACTGATAGAATGAAATAGGAACCCTTTACACTCGGATAACAGATCCATTAATCACATATAGTTTATAAACTATCCATAAGGAGCCATTGTATAACCTTAGTATATAAGAAGCTTATATTACCAAATAAAATCATTATTAACTTAATATCATTACTTGGGTGCAGTAGTCACAAGCATGTAGTTTTTAAAAACCCTTCCACCCGATGGCTCAAACTAACTATCCTCACCTTACTTTTGATAGTTGCTTATTACATAACCTTACTTCTCTTTATTAGGAACTCTTATGTATTAAACTATTTACCTTATAATATTTTATTACTCATTATCATTTATATTATAATGAATTTCTGTGCTGATTTCAATTTGCCTTAAACATTCTCATGAATCTCACTCCATAGACATTTTTTCGGATCATTTAGATAGATTTAAAATTAATGTGAAATATATAATCCATACATACCATGTTCAATAAATTAGATTTTTCTTAACATTTAAATTTTTTTGTAACTATGTAATATTTACTGTGTGTTCAATTACTATTTGTTTCTGTATATTTCTTATGTACCATTCTATTGTCGTTTGCGTTTGTTATTGTATAAATAGCATTTAAACATTTTACTGTACACTTTTGTATCTATAAGTTCAAAATGATATTATTTAGTTGACGCAACTTAATAAATAAATATTCGCTTCTAAAAGGACTAACGTTAAGCGATATTTCTTTGTTTCCTGTGCAGCAGAATGCAGACCTAACTGTAGCACTATCATCGGTTCACATCGGTACAATAACTTGTGGTGATATTTTATTACAATAAATTTATCTGAATTATTAAATTTTACATTCCAGGCATAAGTAACCCACTGCACCGGCTGAAGCTGCGGCTGGCGATACAAGAGATGGTGTCGCTCACTTCACCGTCAGCGCCGCGGGGCACCGCATGCGCCGCGCTGGCCTTCGGTGACATGAACCACGAATGGATCGGCAACGTGTGGCTACCATCGCTAGGTTGGTAACAGATATTCACCTCGACACAAAGTCGATTACACCAGATAGGACTTTTTTATATACCATACTAAAATGCCTGCTAACATTGTGTGCAAATATTACTATACTCCATTACTAAAAAAGAAAACGTAAATCTCAAAGTAAGAGACTCAATGTCGTGCAGTGTTCGTAAGCTTCTAACTTATACTACATTTATGGACCACATATTGCATATATTGATCCAATCTCGTAGCTTCGTTTTCTTAAAAAATTAATTAGTCGTAAAATATTTGAATAGCCGGTGAAGTCACTAGTACACAGGAGTTACGACTGAGACAGGAGACTTCATTTTTTATGTATGAAATGCGTTTTGTTTTTCTCATCATAATTGTTTTAATCCTCTACATGTCCTTAAGTCATTAAGCAACTGTAATCTCTCGCTCAGGCTTGCCTCAGTATAGAACTACGTTCATGGAATGCCTGGTGGACGCGAGGATGTTGGAGCATCTAACCAAAAGGGACCTCAGAACGCAACTTAAGATGGTCGACAGTTTTCACAGGTGACCGCCTTTTCAGAATACAATATATATAATTAATAACATGTAAAAAAATACTCTTGGTATTTATAATTACAATAAATGTAATTTGCAAATCTTTGCACACAACACTTACCTAAACAATAGAACAAAACTAGTTAACCTTAGAAGTTTTGATGTGACTGTAACAAATACATAATCTTGAAGTCATGATAACTTAATGGTTTAGTGAAGGTAGCTTAAAGAGCGGGACATTCAACTGATGGTAAGTATATGCTTGCCCATAACAATGCTATTTAGAATGGTATACACAGCACCACATTGTGCTCATCGCCGCCTTAAGACAATATGTGTCATCATCAACAGCCAGCGGTAGTCCACTGCTGGACATAGACTTCTTCCAACGGACGCCACTTAAACCGATCCAGTTGTTTGCAATACATTACAACTATGATAACAAACAAGTCGGTATAGCCTAGTGGTTTGAACCTTTCACTCCGGAGGTACCTCCACCAATGAATTGTTCAATTTACGTGCAATTAGTATAACAACAATTAATATCACGTGCTTTAAGCTGTGTATGAAATCCCGTGGCTATACCCCTTTAAAAATATATAATCTTAATCTTATTACACATCTATTTTGTTAGGGTAGTTAACACTTTGCCGTCCGCTCGTCTTGTAATTATTTATTCACTTGTCGCCGGCCGTTTTTGACATTATCGGGAGATTATGAATTATTAAGTTTTACTAATCTCATCGTTAGTTCCCATAAGTTCTCAACCTTGTTTCCCTACTTTTATGAAATTTCAAAGACATACATACGTAAATAAATACAAAATTTGTTTGTTTGAATTTGTCTGTGGTGTGGCCGGCTATTGGCCGCTAGTTTGCGCACGACACCACAGTGGTGTCGCCGGCTGTTGGCCGCTAGTTCGCTCACGACACCACTGTGATGTCCCCGGCTGTTGGCCGCTAGTTCGCTCACGACACCACTGTGGTGTCACCGAACGGCATAGTGTTAGTATTAGTTGAATCTTTTCAGAACGTCGCTTCACTTCGGCGTGGCGTGCCTGAAGCGTGTGGGCTACTCCGTACGCGCGCTCGAGGAGCGGCGCCGCGCGGCCGAGCACTGCACGCGGGACGTCATGGTGTGGACCAACGAGCGGCTGCAGCGCTGGCTCGTCTCTATCAGCCTCAAAGTGGGTTGGATCTCTATATTCTTTTTTCTTGTTTCGGGGGGATATCTTCGAAAATAGATTTTTACCCACTGAAACCCTCTTTGTTGTCGTTCTCTGCCTTTGGGAGAAGTCACGAGATCTCCGTTAGGAACAAAACCGCGGCCTCTCTAACGCAATGTTGGTATAAAAAAAAAAATTATTTCGGACAACTGTTTGGTCCATAATGGGTTAGTAATTTAATCTTAACAATAGTGTTAGTAACAATTAAAATAAAAATAAAAATCGCAATGTATGGACTCAACGATGCCAGCCTAACGCTGATTCACTTGACAGCGTGTAGCTGTATCCAACGAGCTAGCATCGCCGAGTCCCATCCCATCCGCATAGCCTGATTGACTGAATTATGCAGTCCCCAACACTCGTGATTATACTTATGCAATGGTTGGAGTCCACGTTCAACCATTGTTCTCCTCGGGGTGACTTATCTGTATACTACGCTAACCTGACCACCCAGCAACAGAAAATAGAGCTTCTTCCTTATATAGTTATACTACATCTATATGCTTTCCTGAAGTTAAACAAATATTACTCTTCTAATAAAATAAAGTTATCTGCATTTTTTTTTCCTTCCTGGGTATAACAATTTTTTTTTTAATTAATGTGATTTATGTGATAATGTTATAATTATTCGATATATTTCGATAATAGATATAATAATATATTTCCTCGAAACAGGAGTTCGCGAGCAATTTGTCGGAGAGCGGCGTGCACGGCGCCTTGATTGCGCTCGACGATAGCTTCGACGCGAACAGCATGGCGCTCGCACTACAAATACCAACGCAGAACACACAGGTATACACATATTATATATATATTCTGCTGATGATAGCGCTGACTCATCTAATACGACCACGGGACCCACGGCCAACACTTCTACCACCAAGTACCAGCTTTGCTTTAGTAGTAGTAATTATTTCTTATAACGACGATATGGTGCAATGTAAACATTACATCGTATCAATTAACGTTATTTTGTTAAACCTTTTCGTGTCGTCACTTTATTGAATAAAAAAAAGTATCATTTTATGTCTCATCATGTTATGGTGTTATGTGACCATGCGTATTGTCACTTTATTTACAATAGCCAAGAGAATCACATAGATTGAGGGCCTACTCGTATTATCGCTTCTTTTTTATTGGTTAAGGGTCAATGCTTGACCACGATCCCACCTGGTGTTAAGTGGTGATATGGTCTATGATGGTAAAGTGCCTTGACCCAATAAATGCCTATTCACTCTTTTGAAGACGCCCACATCGTAATTGTACGGGAACACTAACGCCGGCACGTTGTTCCACTCCTTAGCTGTTCTTATTAGAAACGAGGAGCCACTTTGTACTTGTGTGTATGGTAATACGGTGCCGTGTGATATTTCCAGGCGCGTCAGGTGCTGGAGATGGAGTTCGGCGCGCTGCTGGCGGCGGGCACCGAGCGCGCCGCGCGCCCCCACCCGCACGCGCCCGCCTCCTGACACCACGCCATCGACTAATCGATGTGCCCGCCTAACTAGGCGTGTCCCCCGACGCCCGCCGGACCCGGACCCCGGCGTCGTCGGCTGAACGACAGTCGAGTTGGGGACTGAACGTTTGTCCACTTAACAGTATTTCACAGTTTACGACTCGACTGGATCCGCGCGATATGGTTCCGTGCGCCCGCTCAGTGTTAGATGAATTGTTTAAGAAATGTTTCGGTTCGAATCTGTACGAACCGGTTATAAGCTTGCATGATGGTGGAGTCGTCGGTATCAGCACAGTTCGAGAGATTGTCCAATTGTTATTAGTACAAATGTGTATTTATTCCAATAGCATTTCACTCGAAATTCTACTAACACTTTGAAATTAAAAATCTCTCGAACTGCGACACGATCGCACGGAGTGTCTGTTTACTTCAACGGCACGGTCTATGGTACTATATTTGACGACACAAGTTGTTTGGTGTTGCCGCAGCGGTGAATCTTTTTATAATAAATCGTTGTTGATACGTACGGTAAGTTTTCGATAAATGTGTATAATTAAAATGCAGTCTAGTTATACAGCGCTTCATGTAACGCTAAGTAGCGAGAGCGCTCCGGCGACGTAGAGTTTATAATGTACTTAAACGTGTATTCGGATATTTATTGTTACTATTTATGCTGATAGTTGTTAATATGCGGCGGCACCGCTCTCCGTGTGAGCAGCCCACTTTTGGGCATACTATCCCAACTACATTGAATATTGTGTATTATAATACTTAACACTTTTATGTACTTGACTAAATTATAGAGTTTTATAAATTAATGCAGTTCTAAGTACAATTTTTCCAACCGATTTTTTTTTTATAATTTTTAAAGTAAAACGTAACTGCTCTAACTAAAGACGAAGTACTTGAAATATTTATAACAAATATATATTATAACATAACTTTTTCTAGCAATGATTGTGGGTTTAAGAGACATAAATTTGTAGTTTGTCCGTTTTTGTAAGCGCTGCTATCTTTATTACACTAATATATACACGTAATGCGCCTGTTAATTAATGTATAAGATTTAATTTATTGCCAACATATAACTAAAGCGGTGAATCAAAAAAAGAACTCTGATAGATAACCTACAACGGCAAACATTAGTACAGTTGAAAATTTAAAACCTCACAATTTCAACAATAATATTTGTGTATGAAATGTTTACATATAATTATGTACCTTGCCTTCATACATTTTATGGCATAGTGAATAAATTTTTTGAGAGGTCTTATCAATTCTGTCTTCTGTGACAATGTTAATGGGGTTAATTAATCGGTGTTTTGTCATTCAAAGCTATCTTTAAATTTTAATATGTAAAAAGAAAATTGAGTGAATCAACGAGCTGTATCTGTGTATATGACAAGTACTCGCTATCACGCGACAACAGCTTATTTACAAATCTATACGAAATAAATTTTTTTTGACTGTACAGACTATTTTAACGGTGCATGTGAAGTGGGGGATTAATATTCTGTCGTAAATATATCAGTTAACGCAGTGAGAGGGAGTCATAACTCCAACCATACAGACTCACTCCCTCCTCACCTTCGCCGCCGCCGTCGCAATCCCGCTATGAAATTTCTAGAAAAGTGTCTACCAAGTGCCTCGCCGAGGTGTGTATATATAGCTTTACGTAGATAAATGTGTGCCCCTCCGTTTGAACTACGTTTCCATTCATAAAGCGTGCTCGTGTAAACAACTCTTCATATGTTTCATATAACAGCATCCGTCTATATATTACGCCAATATGATATTGAATTGAACATACGCTGAAGTTGAACGTCGAGCTGCCGTTTTGCCACTTGAAGCAAGTTGTCGGACAGAACTTGACGAACAGACGGAAGCACACACATACTAGTCTCCTGTACAGTGTTGAGGACGTTGTTTTATAATCTTTCTATATTATTAAATACATTGTAATGAGACGATCGGATAGTAGCTAGGTATATTTTTGTTAAGCGTTTATAGAGTGAGCGTACGGGCGCTCCTCGCGCTGCGTGCGGACGCAATGTAGTAGTCGGACTTTCACCTGACATTAAGTGATAATTTGAAGCTCGTTTATATACTCTGCATAACATTGCGCTCGTGCTTTTGAGGCAGACTTTGTCTCATTACCTTATTAACTTCACAACGCCGTTCAAACCGGAACATAGTTATGTTTGTCGGCTGCAATAGGAGCTACAGCGGTACCTTCCTTTTTTTTGTTGCTGCGGAAATCTTGAAAAAGATACCCTGCTTCTGGGGGGAAGTCAGGGTTATGTGCGATTTGTTCCCATTAAAACCCCCTCTGTGGGGTCATCCTGAGTGCATCGTGGAACGCCTCGGGATTTTCTACGGAACTCGCCGGTACTTCCCGGCACTCCTGCTAAGCACATCCCGGGGATAGCAGCAGTACCTACCTCCTACAGAGGTCCCTACTCCTACAGAGTCCCTACTCTTACTCCCGGTCTCCGACAGAGACCTATCACGAGTAGTAAATTAATTGTACTGAAAGTAATTCATATATTACAATAAAGAATATCGATTTTTTTTTATTACAGAATTTCCCTAACTTACTTCCTCTATTATCAAATTTATTATTTTCAAGTATCATTCAAGTTGTTTAATTTTAACCGCTTGCTACAAACTACCAAATATTGGTTAGTGGAAGCTTTTACTTTTAAACCACCCTCATATTAATCTGTTACCAGAATAATATTTCTGTGTTCCGGCTGCTAACTTGATTATTACTTAACACCATATGAAGTAAAGTGTTGAGTGATAACCAAGCTTTGTTTAATGCAAAAGGTATATATATATGTATATATGTTTGTATCGCTCGCACGCAGCCCGACGGAGAGTTCTATGTTTAACGCAATAAAGTATATAACTGTGTATATCTAACCGTTTATTATTTAATTTGGTGGAATCTTTACTAGTAGCGTAATTGTATTGTAAATATAACGGTTTCTACGTAGCGTTTCTATATGCGAATCTGTACGTAGTTAGGATGTGTTCAGTATATAGGTACAGTTGTGTTATAATAAACGCTTCCTTCTATTTATTAACTAGTTTAACTTTATTTACTAAGTTACATACTTAACCTCCGCGGCCGCGTGTCACGTTGGTTTCGACGTTATCGTGAAGTTGAACGCGTTGGGCTGAAGTTTTCTATAAGTAACATTGTATAGCCTACGTAACAGTATTAATATATTTAGGGGTTAGAACGCCCGGCCTCGAACTTGATTCCGATTTAAACAGGTTGATGTTAGGATACTTCGATGTCAGCTGACGGCGTTTGTATCGATATTAACGCTCCCGCGACGCCCGTTGTCTCTACATCTCTAACAGGATATTTTAAACGATAATCTAGTCAAAAAAATATGTTTTTTTTTTTAGAATTGTACGCGAACACATCACAAGAAACTGTCGGTGCTAGGGGCGGGTCAGTCGAGGCCGGCGCATGCGCGGTGATTGTTCAGTTGACTGTTAGTACGCAGCTTCTTGGTGTAGTGAAGTATCGTAGGGGCGGGATCGCCCGCGCGACGCTCTCCCTTTATATATGTTATATATAACACGGGAAACGTTACTGTCGTATAAATGCAAACGTTTATATATTTTTTTTAAGTAAATGATTTTCTCGATAATAATTTTCCCGCATACCTCTCAGTGTAATCGCTTCCCGCTACGTCGTAGCGAGTACCGCAAACCTCCACAAGTGCCAAGGCGCGTCCAGTGCGCGGGACGGACTAGTTGGAGCCCTGCCCCGCCGCCGCTGCCCCCCTGACACCTCATCCGAGGCACTCAGCCAGCCCCACCCCCACACCCACCCCCCGGTGCCCGCACGTCCCGGCACGTGGCTCGCGCTACCAAAGACTAAGTTACCTTCACGTTAGGGTATTAATGTATGTATAAGTGTTTAGTGAAATTCCGTGTGTAAATATTAGTAAGTTGCGCGCGACACTGCGCTCACATTCCAATGCTTCCCGTGCAAGTATCGCTTCCGGCCCCGCGCGGCGCCCCCCCGGGCGGCGGGGGGCGCGCGCGGGCGGGGGGGGGGGGGGGGGGGGGGGGCGGGG
>DWLS01007708.1:0-10500 GCA_018246255.1 Pachliopta kotzebuea | reverse complement strand
ATGACAACATTAAGACAAGACATGGCATCGGCCTTACAATCGAGAACAATGAAGACGTGGCTTCGGCCTTTAAAACTAACAAAGTTTTCAGATAATTAATAAAAACAAGACCTGGCTGTATGGACTTAAGTCTTTTGCCTTTCCCTTCAGGGATAAATTAATCATCATCATCATCAACAGGCGGACTCAATCAACCCTGGGAGAATGTTTAGAAGTGAGAGTGAAATGAATGGCGGGTGATAAAGTGTAGTAATATTTATTTTAATGTCAATACATATTTATTACAATAAACATATTACATATATATTTTATAGAATATTATATATATTAGGTTCTATCAGGGACGGAAACGCGCCAGTGATGCCTCTGGTACTGCAGCCGTCTAATAGGCTACGGTAAATGCTTACCATCAAGGAAACCGTATGCCTATTTGCTACCTAAGTAGTATAAAAATATACATACATAAACACAGTTCAATGCATGTGTTGTTCTTGTACTAAATAGTTTTGGAACATTTAAAATCTGGCTTAATTCATCAGCCTGTCTTTGAAGAATAATTCTCTTACAAAAGAAGACTACAACAATCTCAATACCGCAAAGCAAACATCTATTGTAACTTTAAAGTCATGATTTTTTTACATTTAAGGTTAAGACAAATTAATCGCTTTTGCTTATTTATAAAACAATGTTAATACCCGGAGTTCGCAGGGAACTGACAATCCTCCAACTTGTCTTCGTTCATCTCCTCGCTGTTGCAAGGAGATGGTGGTAAATTTTCTGAAAACATAGAGTCGACGAAATAAAAATTTGTTAATAGTGGGTAAATCATTAGAATATTACGATTTCAATTTGGATGATGTAAGACATTGCTTTGTTTGTAAAGAAAATATAACACAACTCGTCGTTAGTAATATTTTCTCTATTATAAGTGTATTATTAGACGTAGTTTTTTGCATATTTATAGTTTAGTACAATTCAATAGTTTATTTAATCAGTTTTTCGATCTAGAAATAGTTAGCCATTTGGAAAAAACTAGCTTCATAGTATAACATCTAATAAAACTATGGAAACAGTACATAAAACAGTAACGGCATTTCTCATATTTATTGTTTTATATAATTTCGTATTCCTTCTTACCTTCTTCAATTTCATCGTCTCCTGCATCTTTCTTTTCATCTGCCACTTCACATTTCTTCGCAGGTTTCTTTACAGGTTTTTCTTTAATACATATATTTTTTTCTTCTAATCTTCTTCTACTTTGTATTTGCTAAAATATTGTACTAATTTAGCTGTTAAACATATCATTATGAAAATTCAATGGATCATAGACCACGATGTAACCCTGTTTTCAAAAAAGTATTGGCAAAAGAAGTAAATATTTCTTCTGAGGTACCTTAATTCAAACTAAGATTTGAAAATGTATTGGTGCTTTTAATACAACATATCAAAATAGTTTCATAAAAAAATTATAACAACAATCGTTTACGTGAACTATATCAAACAAATGGCTTAGTTTCTGAAATTGTTAATAGAAGTTTCAATATATTAAACATTCCTTTTTAAATCTCCTTCAACGACACAAAATATATTTATAATGACGATGATAAAACTATTGCGAATTACCTGCAAACATTTTCCTTCTCTACATTTAATGTAATGTCTCATCTTCTTCTCAAGGTTGTTGTCTTTTATGTATCTCTCTATAAGTTTTTTTCTTTCGGCATGGTACCTTTACAAATCAAAAGTTCTTAATATTATTTTTTAGAAACTAGACAGGCAATATTAACAATTTATTTCGTATTAATTTTATAAATCATTAAGGCAAACTTCTACAAGTAAATTCAATAGCCGTTGTAGAATTACTTTATGTTTACTATATCATGGTCTGTACCAAATTAAAAGAAAGAAATCTGGTTAATATGAACACAGTTTCAATCACTATTGATTACAATAGCCGTTGAAAGTCCTACTCAAAATTTCTTGATGAAAACGATGATATGATCAGAATAAAATTACATGATGGATTGCTAATAAGAATTAGTTATTAGGACGGTTATAAATAGCCTGTGTTCAACAGAGGATACTTAATCATTATCATCAAAGAGCTACACTCGGCGTTTCTGGTGAATAAGATTCGAAATGAACTAATCCATAGGACTAACAAAGACACCGACGTAACCTTGCTAATAAGCCAACGGAAGAAGCAATGAGTTGGTCATGTCTGACGAAGAAGTGACCACCGTTCAAGTAGACTTATAGGATAATTAAATAATGATTATGATGATTGATACAACACATACCCGCCCTCCTTAACTGGTTGCAAAAACGCTCTGCAATTGGAAGCGCAGAACTCCGGCCCTCTTTGCTCCACTACGAATTATATGAATAAAATAAAACAAAAATAATCTTAACTATTCGTATCATAGAATGGTTAAGCAAGCCCTGCTTTAGAGTTGGGAATAACAGACTGTTGGAGAAGAAAGTAAATATATTTATTAACTTTGGTTGAAGTAAAACGCAGGAGAAGAACAACTCACGTTTCTTCTTAAGCTGTTTGGATATTTCGATTTCTGCTTTAACAGCAGCTGCCAGTCGCGGCACCAGGGCATGAGGTGGCACTTTCTCCGAATTTTCCTTATTTAGATAATGTAGCCCTGTTCAAACAAAATATTTCAATGTCCATCCATTTTTTTTATTCGACGAAGCGACGCGACAAGCAAGGCGTTCACCTGGTGATAAGTGAATATATTATATACAGCATCACATTGCGCTCGTCGCCTTGAGACGTAACATTACCCCAGTAATTTCACTAGCATACATCACTCTTCTAGCGGCAAGACAGTAATGTTTCCACATTACTATTTGACGGTAGAAACAGACTGCTGTAGTACTAAAGACGGTCTCCGGTTATGGAAACTTACCAGCAGTAATATTCATAATTCTAAACACTACTTCATCACATTGCACTACGTCACCTCACTTCGTATAGTTTTTAACACAACGTTACATAAAATGACTGCCGGCTAGTAATAAAAACATAATTCTTACTCTGCGGTAAATATCCGGCCTTCAAAAGATGCGATTGGCAAATGCAGGGCTCAGCGGGGCAGTAACATTTCTTGAGGTAAGGCGCCGCGTGCCATTCGATGTCCAATTCTGGTTCTCCTAAATTGACCTGACAATATTTTCATCGTTTTTAAATCTACAAATTATAACTACTATATTTAATGTTGATATAAACCGAAAACGAAATGAAAAATAAGAGGATCTTACACAACAATTAATCCAAGCTAATCTAGAGCTCGTGGTGCACCTTAATAATTAACAAATAAGGCTCTGGCTTCAACTTTGGGTTAACGTGGTGGGAGATGGCCCAAATCCCTCAACTATTATAGGAGACTTATGTCCAACAGTGAACGTCTATCGGCCGATCAATAAACCGAAAGAAAGAGAAAATTGTTTTATTGTGGTATTTATGTCGATATTTCGTGTTGCGATCAAAGCTTGATTTAGTGTTTTTAAAACAATAGTTCAATCTTCATTAGAAGGTATTATGATAACATTGCCCATAACATTTCGAGTGTTATTAGCGCCCTTGGACACTATTGCGGCTGTATAGACCTTCATCGGATCCTGAGCTCGGGGATCTATACTCCGCGAACTAAATAAACTATATTACAAAAGGAGACGAGAAAGCTGAGCGAATTTGATGAAGGGTTAAGGAGAAAGGCAGAAATATAAAAAGGAAAGGGGAGTGATAACTGAAATGGAATGTACTCTTCAAAACGGAACACAAAGATGTTTTTCTGACAGTAAAAATAGGCGCTGCAGTTATATAAATCTAGTGAACTACCAGTTAATTTCTTTACTCCTATCAGACAGCTATAACATAATGTCGGACAATCTTACCTCTTTCGCGATCACCCGACTTTCCTTCACCTTGTGTCGTCTTGCTTGTCTCTGCAGTCTTCGTAATGTGTCATCATTTTTATTCTCTCTTGTATCCTGCATTGAAACAACTTCATTTTCGTCCTGCATGTTTAATCTAGATAAGAAAGGAGATCTCTAAACATATATAATATTAATATAGTGACTGTGATTGAGTAATTTGCGTTTATATTCCTTATAAAGCTTATTATATTATACTGATTTGTATTATAGCCATGTTTGTGTACAAAGATTTATCTATCTCTGTTATATTTCTGGTTAAGGCCCATTTTAAATTTCTTTTTGTATATGCTTTTAAAATTACTTTCAGACAGCTGTCATTAAAGCTAAACTTCTTGTAATCACTGCTCTGAAATTAAAATCTTCTTAGATCTATAATAACAAATAATGATAAATTTCGTAATGAATTGATTAGGGAAGTTTTTCACTTATTTTTATTATCTTTGTATCTGTTAAAAAGGTGTCTTACATTCATCAGTCAAGCATTAAAAAGGTTTAAATAGTGTTAAAGTAATGGTGGAGTAAGGTTAAATGCTGTATTATGAGGATCTTAGCAACATCAACGTTTTGCTTACTTTCTTTGCCCTTCATCTGCGACAATTCACTGCTAGATACGGACCTTTCCTCAGGAACCACATATATATTCCTGTACCTCACTCTATTTATATATATATATATATATAATTTGAGCTAATTCTATTTGTTAACCAAGTCATTCATTTAAAGATCAAAACAACAGTATTTCGAAAGGTATTACTTTATTACGACTAAAAACATATCAGAATACATTTATTACAAAAAATTAATTCATGTTTCTTTTTTGAATTTCGTTAAAATTTACACAGAACATCAAACACAGTAAATTATGGTAACTGTTGTCAAATTTTCTTCACCTAAATAGCACATCAAGTTTCGTTTTTTAAGAAATACCATTTCAGTTTGCAAAATGAAATACACTGATTATGATTTAAACCAACATTTCCTTTAATTTACATTAACTTTAACTTCCTCAAAACCCTCAATATCTTCAACGTGTTTCTCCACCTCTTCTAGTTCTATATTGCTCTCGTTACCTGGGCCTGTCAGTTCTATACCACTCACCACGTGTATTTGTACTTTAGTCTTTTGTCCCTATAGTATTGAATTAAAAAAGAAATTTTTAAATTAAACGGAAGATAACAAGAAAACATATTATTTGCTAAATCTTGTAGTACCTTTTTCTTAATTATTTTCTCTTCCGGATCTTTTATTTCGAAATCATTCGCGTGCTCCTCTTCGAACTTAATCTGTCTCTCGATTCTGTGCTGTTTAAGTACGTGGCTATATTCCTCCATCTTCACCGATTTCTCTGATCTGGAATATATATCATTTAGGTTAATTATAGAATATACATACGTGTTATAGAAATTAGGTACGAGTGAGATCAAGTTTTTTTGCTTTTTTTCCATTGCCCTGTGTCTTGAATGTAAATAAATATATTGTGATTATTTTTATTCCTTATACTAATATAGATATATGCATTGTTCTTCGATTTTTCACAATTATTGTAGTTTTGTTGAATTAAATTATAAAGGTAAAAACTTAAGAAATTTACTCGTTCTCTTCTATTGCGTCCGCGTACTTGAAGGACAGACATCGAGCTCCACAGAATTCGGTGCATTTCAGATCCACTGTAATCAAATTGAAATTTTTCATTATAATTTCGATCCGATGAATCACAATGAAGAATATAAGTATGGTCAAAATAGTCATTTTGCCGTACAGACGTGTCAGAAGATATAATATCCTGGCAAAGATTACGACTTCGTAACAAAATATCGCAGAAGGAAAGGGAAATAAAGGCAGACAACCGAATGCCATGCATCAAATCAAAGCAAAGATAAAGTGTCGAACCAAGAAGTCAAAGAAAGCAATGTGAGATAAACGAGAGAAGTTCCTTCAACAAGAGCAAAGTTTTATGATCGCATAAAAAACTGATTCGAGAGAAGCTCTATTACTTGTTTTGTTAATCTATAACTACTCACTGCTGTCGTCTTCAATCATTATTTTGTAGCTATCGACTGCTTCGCTCAATGCAGCTTCCAGACTTCCTATCAACGTCCCGGCGGGCAATTTGTTTTTCCTTGTAGCTGTTAATAGACAATTTCATATATTACTTTAAGAGTGTAAACGTAAAAAATTAACACCGGCATCGATGTTCCTGCAGTAACAAAAAAAGCAAGCGAACTTTATTTTGTTATATTGTAATCCGCAAAGACGTACCATAAGGGATGGGCTCACGCGATCCCAGTTTACATCCCGTGCAATTGCAATTATTCCCTTTGCTTTTGCACAAACATTTTTTTATAAACGGCATGTCGGGCCAATATAATAAACGTGCACATTTTTTTGGATTCACCTGCAAACAAATGCTATTTATACTTTCAATGAGATTACGAAAGAATTAACACGAATAAATAACTTTCAATTATACTGAAGTTTTATTGAGAGATTGACTTATCATCAATTTAACCCAATTTTCTGGTAGATTGCAGACGGGAGATTTTTCTTTTACATTTTGGGACAAATAGAACTCTTTATATAGGTAGAGAAGAACATGTTGTGCCGACCCTACATAAAGTGGGACCAGGGCAGGAGAAAGAAGAAGATTTTGGGACAAATAGGAGTTGAAACAAGAAGAAAAATCTCTGCACTTCAAATCAGATTTAGTATACTTGAATTCTAATACTTTTTTCAATATAACCTTAAGTAAAAATGTTTGTTAAAAAATCATTATGTATTGATTAACGTATAATAAAAGAGTAAACGAACCGGTTCCGAATATTTTCGCCTTTCCTTTGGACGTTTCCTTTTGCGATATAATTTTTTCAGTATAAGATTTATGTTCCTATCACCTCTTACCGGTGTGCCAATTTTAGATGCATATTGTTGTCTAAACCAATGTCTATCGTCTTCAATTACAACTTCTTTTGTACCCTCCCGATGGCAGTTTGATATTTGACCAGTTTGCATGTTATATACAAATGTTTCATTATCAGATTTTTTTATAAACATGCGATTCATAAGCTGAGGTAACGGTTGTGTGTTTTGGTTGTCCAAATTATTAGAGTTAGATACTTGTTCCAAATTAAACATGACTGTCGTATTATTACATTTGTTTTTAAATAACTGTTTTTTAATCTGTGCTAATTTATCCGAAGATTTTTGTTTAATGGTTTGTAGAACATCCATTATATTTTCTTGAAACATTTTCCTAGTTATATTGTTTATCTAGACTGCAATAATTTAATGTGACTTACGTCGGATGTAAATGCTTGTATGTGACTGTCCATTACTTTAAATACAAATTAAACTAAAGTTATTTGGGAGAAATCAAAGTACTTATAAAATATAAATGTTTGGTGTTGAGTTTTTAATATTAAGCATCACATGTCTAATTGAAGTTTATGCAATTTTATTGTGGCGTTTGTACCTTTTTTATTTAAGGTTTTTTTTAGAAAAGAAAATTATTTCACATAATTTCAATTGATATTTTGTATATATTTAAATGAAACAAAAACTAGTTAAACAAGAGCCTACGATTGTATAATTACTAAAGAAACATTATATATAGTTTACTGATTACCGTCGCATGAAGAAAAACCAGTACTTATATTTTTTAATACTAGAGTTCTAGCCCTTTTTTTCAGATTACAAAATACTTCATAATATTTAGAAAGTTCTCTTAATTCTACACGTTTTTCATTTGAGTTTTATATATATTTATATAATTAAATATGTTTGGAAAATTGTTATGATGATAATTATGTTCGTAAATATAATATTTTGGCGCATATCACGTAAAAAGAATTAAAGGTACAAAACATTGATAAAAAGCTTCACAAGTAACCGTGGCACGAAAAATGTTTTAAAAAACTAGTATTACATACTTAAAAGTTTTTTCTCGCGTAACTTGTACACATACTTGTAAATAATACCCGGTTTTAAAACCTATTCTCACAAATAGGTTTAGTCCCTAGTAAATGTCAACGTCAATTTTACGTCTGACATTTGACTTTAATAAAAAACATAAACAAAATTTAATTTCAATTGTTTTGTACATTAAAAAATAAAATGTGAATATTTCATATACTAAAACCTGAAGACAACATAAATTAGAAAAAACTCAAGTATTACTAAATAGTTCATTTAAAAAATTGTTAAAGTACGTGATCGAGAATTCAAAAATGAACACTACAGCTTACAAGAAACTCCACGAATCTTTCATGGAAGATAATCATGGTACAACTGTGCTGCATACATTCTTTCGCCTGTTTTTCACGGTTTTAACCACACTACTGTGCTCGATTCGTCCAATGTACTGTGAGCTGGAGCAATATGTTTACGAATATGTATCAATAGTTCTCTCTATGATAACGGCTCATACTATTTTGGTTGACCATTTGTATCTGATGAATTTGATTGTTTTTGCTTTTATTATGTGTGAACTAATCTACACTCATGGTAAAGACGACATTTGGAAGGCGTTGACAAAGCGTAACAACTTCGGTACAGTGAAAATTCAATCAATAACATGTATGAGAGGTTTAACATACTTGATCACAGTGTTTTGTATACTCGCGGTAGATTTTAAAGACTTTCCGAGGTATTTAGCTAAAACAGAGAAATACGGCTACAGTCTTATGGATACCGGTGTCGGTCTCTTCATTTTCATGAGTGGATTAGTTCACAAAGATGTCAGTAAAGACAGTTGTGTATCTATTATAAAAGGAAACTCCAAATTTGTTTCTGTTTTAATATCTCTAGGACTTGTAAGGTATTTCTCTGTTAAACAGTTGGATTACCATGAGCATGTAACCGAGTATGGTGTGCATTGGAATTTTTTCTTCACTCTTGCCATTTGTAAACTAATATCATCTATTATTCTTTATTATTCAAAAAAGCCTCTTCTGTTGAGTTTGTTGACATTAATTTTGCACGAGTCTTTATTATATTATGGACTCCAAGACTGGGTGTTTAGTGACAGGGATAGAATATCCCTGATTGATGCTAATAGAGAGGGAATTGTTTCAAGCCTGGGCTATGTATCCCTCTACTTATTTGCAGTTCATGTTAAAGCGGTGCTTAGTGATAATTCTCTGTTTAGATATAAGATCCTCATGCAGTTTGCTTTAGGCGCTGTTGTTCTTTGGAGTGCATTGCACGTTATTAATATTTATAGACCTACATCTAGAACATTAGCTAACGCTGGCTTCTGTATTTACTTAGATGCGATATTATTGACAGTTGTAATGGTATTATATTTCTTTGAAGTGCTCTATCAAGATAAGGAGAGAGGAATAAACTTTAACATACCGCTCATACTATCAGCGATTAACCAAAACGGCTTAATTTATTTCATCGCTGCCAACTTGATGACGGGCTTTGTAAATCTATCAGTCAGGACATTGTTTGTGTCAACCAGCACCACATTTATAATATTAAATGCCTATATGCTCACCACTTTAAGTCTCAGTGTTTATTTGAAAAGGAACGGTATTAAAATATAAAGAAAACATTGGAAATTGTGTGAGACATTTAATTAGTGTTACAAATAAATTATCATTTTGTTCATCTCGATTGTCTTTTCAATTGTCATCAGAAACATATATGTTAAAACAAACATAATTTAATCATTTAACAAAAATAAAATTTCTCTTCCGTAACATATAAATAGTTCAATTAAATGATATCAAAAGTTCTTGCTTCTAATAAACATTTATTTCGTAAGAATAATAAAGTGCATTGTATAAATAAAAACGGCTACATTTACCCTGTACAGAATACACAGTATAAAATTTATTAAAGTAATCACTTATCGTAACTTAAATAAACTGTGTTGGTCTTTTAAATTGGACTTTTCAATAATTTATCGTTAAATTTTATAAAATAATCTTTATTAATATCTTAATCACTATTTGAACTTTGTAAATATAAAGTATTACAACACTGAGGACTATATATTTGAGTTGAATTTGCAGCTTAGACTCGTATATAAAATAAAGTCTGAGTATTTAATATAAATGGAATGACGGAATTAAATTATTGTAAACATTAATTATTAATCTATAAAATTATAAATTAATTGATCACTTTAAGGAATGTTTGATTTCAATAAAATTTATATGAAAAATAAATCCGGTTTTATCATTGTATATGTATATATATTAACTTCTTTGTATTGTCGGATCTGAAACTCGGGTCTAAGAACATTTTTGGCTATTAGGGTTCCTTGGACAATGGCCAGATTAATAGTTGGCAGAGCCTTTGTGAGAAAAAGCTGTATGCTTATATGATTTTATTGATTTGTCTGATAATTAGAGAACTTTGAAAGTACCTGTGAGGTTGAAATGTTAACAAAAGTTAAATAATTTTTTTTTGTATTAACTTTTTCATGTGTTGTTGGAGTGGATCCGAAACAGAGGTCTGAGATGATTTTTTGGCTATTAGGGTTCCTTGGACAATGGTCAGATTAATAATTAGTGGAGCCCTTGTCAGAAAAATCTGTATGCT